>JAODPA010108482.1:1985-74066 GCA_025585075.1 Nepenthes mirabilis
ATATTTAATATATGTTAACATTGTAAAAAATTCAAAAAAAAAAAAATTCATATTTAACTATTTTGAATTTTAAAATATCCACAGTTGGATTTGAATCCAACAGTGGGCAATCATCTTACAGAGTGTCGCAGTGCCCCTCAGCTCGTCCAAGAGGGGTGTACACTTAGCTTGCATCAAACCTCACTTCTTTTACCTTCTAAAGTAGGAAAAGGGTAGTTTATTCTTTAGAAAAAAAATTGTCCATCCAGAAGCATTTAAGTTTCTTTTAGGCAATTAACTGGAGGTTTTTTCCCATTAATTCAACGGCGGCAAAAGCATTTTTATGTCTTGGAAATGCATATATAGTGACATTTGGGACAAAGAAAATTAGGAGAAGTGGTATCCCTTATCGAATGGGAGAATATGAGGATACAGCTCTATGCCTCATGAAAAATTTATTCTGGGTTAGTCCTTTGATTCTGCTTGCCATTATGGAAAAATTGGGGAGATGTTTTGACTGGGAAGAATTGCCTCTCAAGTCAAGAGAGAGTTTAGTACTATGAATGCTTGTTCTAATTGGGGTTTCTCAATCTTCAATTATCTTCTTTTGTTCTGGGAGCCCCTGGTGTCATGACCCAGATCATAGCATTACTCCAATATTCCTAGGCACTGATGCCGTGCAAACATATCTCTAATAAAAGATTCTTTAAATTACACATTAGTTCCATCCATCAACTAACATTACCATCCCAGGATATCAACACACCAATATAAGTTCCACATAATCATAAACAATACGGAATCCAAACACCTAAAAGTTGATAATATACACACCTCTACAAAAGACAATGTACAATAATTTCCCTGTATACACTATTAGGGTTTTCAAAATGTCCATCAAAGTCACTGCCATAACACCTCTACTTACCTCCACGAGTGCAAAAGCCAAGCCAAGTGATTTGAAAAGGTAAGAGTCAAGAATGAGCCAGTGCTCATCAAGTACAAATATTATCATATTTAAATCAATATCAAGGTTAGAAATATGATCTAACAAGGATGTATAAATACAATGCCGGGATTATCAAATGTTCTCTCCAAGTTTTGAACAATTGGCATACATGTTAACCCAATCTCTGGGGCCATATCAAATATGCCAAAATGTCTATATATTGTTACCCTATAGATGGGCTGTACTCAATGTACTATAACCCCATTGATGGGCTGATGGGCCTTAGAGTAGTTAGACATGTCTCAATCAACATTAAAATCCTTCAATTCGTATTACATTCAAAGGGATCAAATGAAATATCTACATAATAGAAGTCAAACGAACAGGGAAGCATCAATTTAGGCTGCAAGGAATAAAATTAGTGAAAGAACATATACCAAATTCCAAAGGAATCATCCAATATCAAAGTTAGGAAAAGAATACTCATATATGAATAAAAATTACTTTGGGATTAACATGAAGTTTTGTTTAAAGACTTAATAATTCATGATAAGCAAGAGTTCTTGAAAGAATTAACAAGGTTCAACATATGACAAAGAAGGAAATCATAGAATGTTTACTTGCGTTGTATTTATGTGAACTGCTTCACCAATTATCAACTTTGTAATGAAACTTTTTAATTTTCCTTCACTAGTCACTACCAAGCTCTTCCCTTTCTTCTTCTTTGAAATCACTCAAGAACTAAGAAATGGTAGAGAAAACACCTTATATTAGCATGCAAATCCCAGGCATCACCTTAAGCCTTCTCTTGCTTGTCATGGAATTATTATCTAAATGGGTCCCATGCCTAGTTCATGTGACAACCTTATTAGTCACAAAATGATGTGACATGATTAAAATAATGTGTCTCATGAAAAGAATGACGGTAAGTCGCTCTATCCAGATCATATGAACCTCAAGTGAGAACAACCACCACTTTGTGGCTTGAGTGAACTTCTAGTGAATTTCAAGAGAAAAGTTCGGGAAATACTTTCACGCTTGCGCAAAGTTCAAGTGGACCTCAAATAAAGGTCCCTGCACGGTGTTCTGGCAATATTTTCAGGCTCTAGCTTCTTTCAAGCGAACCTCTAGTGAAACCGAAAACCAGGCAAATTACCCAAAAACTTATTTATGTATTTTGTGGAACTTATTTTGTGAACCTCAGGTAAAGTAAAGGTCCCTGTGTGGTGTTCTGGCAATATTTTCAGGCTTTAGCTTCTTTCAAGCAAATCTCAAGTGAAACCCAAAGCCAGCAAATTACCCAAAAACTTATTTATTTTGTGAAACCTTAGATATGCATTTAATGTAACCCTAATTATGCATTAAATGTACCTTAACCTTGCAATAACCAAATCTGAGGCATTAAACCTGGTGCCATTTGATGTAATTTTTTTTTTAATTGAAGCAAGTATTTAAAATTTGAACATCTGTTGCTCAGTTCTGCTTTGTGTAAATTACTAATTAGGCTTTGGATTTGCAAATTTGCTTAATTGGAGGCATTTTTTCTTTTTGCTTGTGCAGACTTTGGTTTCCTGGTTTCCTTTGGTATTTCTTTCAAAGAACTGGTGCCAATTGAAAGCTCGAACCAAATATTTGGTCTGGTTTCCCATACTACCACTGTAGTTACAAATTGGAACACACTCTGGAATTCAATCAGGGGAGGGTTGTAGTGAACGTATAGTCACCTCAACTTATGTGTGATGAAAAAGCAGTTAGGTACTATTACTTAGAAAATATCCTTTGTCTCTTTGCACAGGTTTTTCTTTTTCCTGTTTCTTCTTCCCATAGGCAATTAAACCAGGATGAAGTTGGATGAAGGCAGTTTGAAAGATCAAACTGTGGTGTTCAGATAAGTTTATGAGTGCTTGCTAAATGATTTGATACATAGATACTGTCACTTGTTTATGATGACATTATATTTAAAGTATCATCATGGCATAGTATCCAGCCGCAGACTGCCCTGCAGAAGGGGAAAAAGGAAAAAGAATGTACCCCTGATGGATGAAAATATGTTGTTTGATTGAAATTTGTGTGACAGTCACGGGCTCATGGCAATTGAGTTGCTTCATTTCTACTTGTGATTCCAACATTTGAGGTTAATTCTTATATCTGCTATTTCATTTGTGAATAGAAGAAGATTGTTGATTTTGAGATATTGTGTAGGTTGGTGCTACCTTTGAAGCTGCACTTGATTGGTTGTGCTTGAACTTATCACGGAGGGACCTACCCTGTAAATATTCAGATGGGTCTTCTCTACCTATGAATGGAGGTAACTTGAACACTTCATTCATATTAAGCCAATAGCAAGTTTACTTCTGTGGAAAGCCTGCTTATGTAGTTTTCTTTTGAGTCATTAAATTTGCCAGTTAATTGGTTTCTGTGTTCTAGGAGACTCTGTTGGGGTTATATCTACTGCACAGGAAGACTGGACTCCTTCAGTGGGTTCATCAGCTGGAGCTGAGGAGGAAGTACGTGAAATTTCTGTTAGAATCAAAGGGCATGCAGATGATATTTCATATTCACATGAACCATCTCAAGCAGATTGGATTCGACAATATATGGAGAAAGAGGAAGAGGTACCATAGAAGAACCTCGTTCTGACCTTTTGTTGCATGATTTAGTGGTAAAGAAACTATTTTTTTGTTTGTAACTGTTGAATTACAACTAATTACATCATGAATGGGCATTACTTGCCTACATTGCTTGGTGCATTATCTCCCGAGATGAAGGTGAGATGTGAGGTATGCCATTTTTTTGTTTCCTTTTTCACTAGTGTGGGACAGAATTTGTGGTGGAATAAGTGGAAATGTACGTGTACATTGTCAAGGATATAAGTTTATTCAGGTTTACATTATGGGACTCAATGCAAATCTTTCTGAATATTAGGTATTATGTGTTGGTATTATCAGATTTTACTGTAAGTTAAAAAATTGTCTTCCTTTCATGATCCTCTCGCACACATACACACAGAAGTTCTACATATATATATATTTTGTTAAGATTTCTCTTGATCTTATGATGAATTCCTTGTTCTTCATTTGTCTTGATCGCCATGCTCAGGTTTGAACTTCTGTCCTTTAATATGAAGGTCACTTATTTCCCCAATATTTCAAAGAGGGAGATTGCAAGTGTTAGTGACCGAAGGATTTGGGCATCTTTTGAGGTGCTGTAGTTTCTGCCTGCTTGGCTGAGGGATTGAGAGTTTGATTGGTCCAGGAAATTTGCTAAGGAAGGTTTTTAGGTCAAATTGAGTTCTAATCTTTACGGTACGTTTAGTTGTTGGAATAGAATAAGGTGGGAATAGAATAGTTATTCCAAGGAATAGAATAGGATGAGAATAGAATTGGAATTGTTATTCTCATGTTTGGTTATTAGAATAGAATAAGGTGGGAATAGTATAATTATCCCAGGGAATAGAAAAGGATGGGAATAGAGTTGGAATTGTTATTTTTATATTTGGTTGTTGGAATAGAATAAGGTGGGAATTAGTATTCCATTNATAATTTGAGCCAATTATAATAGTAATTATAATAATTGGAGTGTGCGGGAATCAAGTTGTGATTTATACTGATTTGAGCCAATTATTTTCTGAAGCAACTGAAGTGGTGCTGTTTCAAAAGGTGGTTTTTTTTCCTAATAAGATGCTCTACCCAACTGGGTCTAATCAGATGGCCTGTTAACCACCATCACTTCTAGTCCTCAGCTTATGTGGACTAAAAACATCCTAGTGGGTATAAAGGTGGGGTTGTTTTGTTGTTCAGTAAAGGTGAGGTTGTCTCATTGTTCAGTAAAGGTGAGGTTGTTTCGTTGTTCAAGCAGGTAAGCTCATCTATTGTTCAGGATGTTGGTACCGATCATTGATTGATTCTGTTGTGAGATAAGGCAGGCATTGATGATGGATTGGCTTTTGGCTTCCCCTGAACCTGTACATGACAGGTATGAGACACTTCTTACTCAAGACACCGATCAGGGTGCAAAAGTAAATAAAATAGTAAAAATGACACCATTGCAGTCAGGTGTCCTCTGATTCACTTAAGTTTTGTGGTTCAAAGAAAGGATTTTACAGGTGGGGAGTGGCTCGAATGGGGCTGCGTTTGCAAACGATTGTATATATTTGGACTTGTTTTAAAATTGAAGGAGGATTGTTAATTGAAAGTCTTCAAATTGAGACTAAAAATTGTTCAGGTCAATTTGGCAATGATGTGGTTGTTTTTGAAATTTCTTTTGATTCTGATGGTTGCATTCAGTGTTTTGCAAACTGATAGAATTGCTTTGGGCGTAAATGATGGGGAGGTTTATTAGATTGTGAAGGTTCAAAACAAGTGTTTGGATCAGGATTGTGATCCATTTGATGAGCTAATGGATTACTCTAGCACTAGAATGTTCAAAGGGTAGTGTGCAACCTGATTGTTCAGTAAATGAAAGATTTTAATGAATTTTTGATTGTATCATCTTAAGTTCATGAATAGAGTGCTGTAAGTCTTGTGAAGATATGGAGAATTTGAGATTGGTGGATTTTAAGCCTTCAAGGGTATGAGCAATAAGTTTAAAGAGTGGAAGGATGACGGAGAATGCCAAGGCTCCAATTCCAATGAAATATATATTTCCTGAGATGAAAAATAAAGAAATGCTTGAAGAGAATAAAATTTCTTTCATTCCATGGTTGCATATAGTAGCAGCAAAACTTGCTCTCGTCCAATGATGCCTCGCTCCAGCTCCACACCTTTTGAGTATCCACTTCACCTCACTTTGAAATGAAGCTATTTAACACATTTGATTTATGTGCTTGCCATACATCATTCCACACAGCTCTAGAGTATTTGAATTCAAAAAGTAAGTGCTGTAGACTTGCTTGTCGTTCATTATGAAGGATGAACTTACTATCAATGCGCCCCCAGCTAATTGATGTAGCTTTACTATGCAATCTACCCTAAATGTTCTTAAAAGGATGAATCTGCATTGAATAGAATAGATCTACGCAACACCATCTTCTTCCAACTCTTCTTCTTATGATGTTCTCTGAAGGAATCATAAGCATTCTTTAAATTACGGAATCGGGGCTGGATTTAATTTTAGTATTTAAGACCAATTCTCGTACTTATAAACTATGCCTTTTGTGAATGACTAAGGGGATGAAAATATCGTTTGATACAATATATATTGGTCGATATATATTGGTATTGGGCTCCCCGATATTAATATTTTTCAATATCGCAACAATATTATGTTATGTTTCCCTATCAATCGATATTCAAAATATTGTATGATATTCAAAATATTGTCCAATATTTAGCCGATACGACCTTATTAGTTTACAATTTTTAGAAAATGTTTTTATTTGATATATCCGATATTAATATGTATTGTCTAATATGTCTGATACTGATCATGGATGAAAATATTAGTTTTGGTTGCGATTATATCGATATCGGTTGCAATTATATCAGTATTAGATATATCGGAAAACACATACTGGTATTGAATATATCGAACAAAAAAAATTTAAAATTGTAAGTTGATAGGACTGCATTGGCCAATATTTTGAATATCGGCTAATATATTGGCTTTGTTGGTTGATATGGAAACATATTGCGAATTCTCTCGATATCGGGAAATATTGATATTGTGTGGTCTCGATATCGATACATATCAGCTGATACGTATCATATTGATCAATATTTTCATCAATGATACTAATATTATCGCGACTAATACTAATACTAATATTTTCATCCACGAACCCCTTTGTTCGTACCGCCTGCTGACATGCTTCCAAGCCACATGACCTCTTCTCTTGGCAACCTTAGTCCCATGGCATGGGTTCTTTTTCCTTTAATGATCAATAATGGCTTGAGGCAAAAGAAAAGCAGAGGCCAGATGCACTTGCATCCCAAAGATTGATTCTTTAGTCAACTGCAGCCCACCAATGCTTCTCCAATGATGTAGCTTATTTGTGGGACTGGAGCCCTAATTAAATTGTTTTGGAAAGACGTGAAAGACTTGTTCTTGGTGTCCTCCTTGTGCCAGCCCCTTCTTCCCTACACAGAAGTGTAACATAAGATATGAGCTTGGCTGTCCATGGTTATATCTTGTCTAATTTGCTCTATCAGGGGTCAGCAGTCCATCAATGACAGTCTTGATGCAAGAAGAAGAAAGCTTCCTCTCTGAAAATGAACATTTACGGCATATTTAGTTATTCGAATGGAATAATGTAGGAACAGAATAATTATTCTCAGGGAATGAAATAAGATGAGAATAGTGTTAGGAAATTCTATTCTTGTGTTTAGTTACTTATTTGGAATAACTATGAATAAGTTGAGAATTAGTATTCTAATATTTAATATGTAATAATAGTATGAGGAATATGATGAGAATTTGCGCTAATAACTTTTTTACTTTTATTCAAGGAAAAATATTATGTAGATTGGAGAGTATGAGTAATGCCTGCAACAATGGTTGCTAATATTATGTATAGCAGAATTCTAGTACTTGTTCCCCTCCCCATAGCTTCTGGAGCCTTCTTACTGCGAAGACAAAATCTTCAACTCACGAGGAGAGTGCGCAAACAAATAGACCTTTCGCTTATAGTTTTTCCCATCTTTACACGCCTCTATACGGTACCGCGTTTGATGGAGTCAGCATTCAAACATCGAATGTGAAAACTCACAATAATCTCCCTTGTTGCGGCCGCCTCGGTGGTACTTGGGGCACGCGGTGCCAGAGTAGTGGTACTTCTGCTGGTCCCGCTGACAAGCCCCATCTCGCTGGGGTGGGTAAATGTGTAGTTGGTCCAATTGTGGCTGCGGGTGCAGGTGCGGGTGCAGCGACGAACATTGAACTCATATATCTGAAACTGGTCGGAGGAGTATGGTTCGTAGTTTGGGTCGAACCCGTCTCTGCGTTCGGACTTGTTGTACGGAAGGAATTTTTGCATGAGGGCGGCGGTTTCGAATTTGGATGGCGTCGAATCGGAGAGAAAAAGAGTAACAAACGGTTGAGAGACGAAAGACGAAAGCGGAAGTAGCTAGGGTTTTGAACAAAGGATGAAAGGATGAGGGGTAAAACGGTAATAATTGTAGGAATAGTTATTTCGTATATACAAGGAATAAAAAATACCTAAGAAAATTTGGTATTTTTTATTCCACAAGTTGGAGGAATATTTATTCCTTCAGGAATAATTATTCTGTGTAAAAAGGAATTAAATATAGGAATAAATATTTCACTCGTAATAAGGTGAGAATATAATTTCTATTCTCATCAACCAAACATGCTATTAATATCTCATAGGTAAGCTCCCTGTTTAGTAATGGGAGGTGACAATAAGTAGAGATAATCTAATTAGAAAGTGCATTATGGTTGATGATATTAAGTGCCACCAGAGAGCTGAAATCATCTGATCTACTGTTTGCAAAGGTAAATATTCAAAGCTGTCCTGGCCAGGAAGATGAGCTAATGAAGATTGGAATAGCTGGTGTCCATGGTTTGTCAAAGCTGTCAGAGGGTGAAATTGTTGTGTTCTATCCAAAGAAATGCTGCTGCCACTTTAGTGTACCAGATATGGGCTGAAAGAAGCTCAGGAGTGACAGCTGATGGGGCATTGTTGTGCAGAGAATAAAGGAAGATCAGCTAGTGAGATACCATCAGATTTAGTCTTAAAAAGGCTTTTACTCTTTTTTTGGTAGTGACTTGGTGCAATTCCCTGGTCCTGCCTCGTGGGTTTGTGGGGACTTGTGCGAGATCTGGAAATTCACATTTATTTTTCTGAGAATTAATAAAAAATCTGTTTCCCTTCAGCATCTGAAGCGTTCTTGGAATATATCTAGGGATATAAGGGGAAATTGATCTCCTTTTTCAAGTCCTCTTCCTCCATCTGAATAACCATAAAGAAAGCCAATGGCCATAATAGAGATATAGAACTCATGTAAAAGTGCTTGGGGTATCAATATGGCTTTTGAGGTCTACCTTGTGGATGCTTCTTGGAGATGCATTAGATCTTTGATAGCTTTCATCTAATTCATGGATTGTCATATGCTGCTCTACCCTTCACAAAGGCAGCTTGTGACTCATCAACATGTATAGATACTGCCAATTCATTTTTGTTACTCAAAATCATTTGAGATGGTCGTCTCTAATGTAAAGCAACATGCTATAGTCCTATACTTTCCAACTTTAGAAGTATTACTAATTTGGTACAAGATTTATGGCAATGACTTTTACCTTGTTTAGTAATTTGTCGTCAAATGATCTCTGATTGAAGCAACATCATTTCCAACAATAGATTAGGACTTTTTTTTTTAAGAAGCAAGAAATGTAGCCATCTGCCCTGGGGCTTTTCATCAGTGTTAGAGAAACTATGTCTTTAATGTCTTGTGGAACTGCTGGACCGGAGTGAAAAATGGTCAAAGCTACCAGGATGCATGAAATGAAGGATTATAGCAATTGTCTTGTATTTCCTTAATAGAATGACTGAATTGGCGATGAGGCTTTCTAGAAGATATTGCAGAGAAGGGAAGAATTACAGTTTCAGATGTCAATGAAAGGCTTGTTTATTGAAGAGGTAGGTAAGCAAAACTGGTCTTTGCTTTAATTGAATTTACTAGTTGATCATGAAGAAAAGGAAAAGGGGACAAAAGTAATTATGGCTTTATTTAAGTGGGTGTAGATGACATTGCTCATCTTTGTTCGTCTTCATCTTATGTTGTACAGTGGCGGAGAGTAGGATTAAGTATGTGCCGAGGAATTGAAGACCTGATTTTAGGAGTAGTCTAAATCCTGTCTGATATTCTCTTGAAATATGTACATTGTACCCATATAGTCACCGGTTGAGAAACTTGGTGTTCTATTAAACCTATTTTGTCTTCTTTGTCCCCTACAAAATGCATTAATTTGTGTTTGTAGCTTATATTATCTTTTATGTCAAAATTTTGCTTCATACATGCTGCATTGCTCACCATGCCAGGGACTTGTTATATTGTTGTGTTTTTGCAGATTGATATTGGAAGTTGGGAAGATGATTTGTCGGATGAGGGATCAAGTGAGAAGGTATTTTTTCCATATTCGTTATACAACGTTGTATCATACCGAGCCAATTTGATGGTTAAGCTATGTGGTCTCTGATTGTGCATACCATTATCATAGCAAGATCATGAATGTGGTGGCATAAGAGCATGGATCTAATACCAAAATTTCATTAACTCCAGTATGACAAATTGACATTACTGAATTACATATTCCTTATTGTAGACTAATTGGTTTCCTTGGCTGAATGAGCAAGAAATAGAGAATATTTCAAAATGGACAAGAAGCAAGATAAGGCCTAGAACTATAGCAAGATGATATTCATACTTATGTGTAGCTCTAATGAGCTTTTGTGTCCATTAAACTTGAGGAAATAAAATATATAAATCAATTTCCCTTAATGCTCTTCTTGGATTTCTCTATGTGATCAAACTTAGATCATGAAGTTGGATCACTTTAAAGTGTTTGTCCAGTATTTTTATTCTTAAACAGGCCTTGAAACTCTATGTCATTTATACATACTTTTAGATGTGATCAAACTCAAACATCAAATTTTGTGTTTTTCAAGAATTTCTCAATCTGAACTCTGAACAACTTTCTTGGTGTTTGTGGGTCCATTAAATGAGGTATATACAAAAACTTTACCTAGTACCATTTTAATGAACAAAACTTTTCCATGCACATCTATCTTCATTGAAAATAAATGCTTTTATGCATGGCCAAACTTGGGTTAGCTTGGATTCCTTCAGTTGTCTGATAAAAATTTCTTGATTCAAGCCCTAATCCTTGTGTTTTTTTAATTTTTTGGGGTTGGGCAAGCGAGGCGGCTCTACATGCTTAAGTTATATAAAATGTGGAGTTTTATGTACTTTTTCCTGGGGCAAGCCTTGTCCATGTTGAATATGTTTGGACTCACTTAGGGACATGGTGTAGTGATCAACATAAGAAATGACTATCTAAGCTCTTCTGTAATCAAGTGAGTCAGCCAAGGCATTTGAGATTCCAAAAACATGATAAGGTCTAATTGTATATTCTATATCTCTGTATCTGACTTCCAATGTAAAAAAATTATCTAATTTCTAGCACTTCATCTCAAGTTTCCTATTAAATATCTGATTAATACACAATCCTTGTTATGTAACATATATTTTAGCAGCTTTTTAATCTTATGATTATGTTTGGTAATATTTGTCCCTTTCTGA
Organism: Nepenthes mirabilis; assembly: GCA_025585075.1. Lineage (NCBI taxonomy): Eukaryota > Viridiplantae > Streptophyta > Magnoliopsida > Caryophyllales > Nepenthaceae > Nepenthes > Nepenthes mirabilis. The sequence goes on from JAODPA010108482.1 coordinate 13,173, forward strand.
AATATCTATACGATTGAGTCCTTGGCTATTAAACATGAATGTATTGCTGAAAACTTATTGCAAGTGTTATGTTCTTAAATTTAAGTAATCTGTTTGTTGCATGAGAATGATAGCTAGTTGTGCTATAATATAAAATTGTAATATCTTAAGTTGTTCTTATTTAATTCAATAAAACATCCTTAAGTTTCATTGAGGGGGTTGGCTGCAGGAACCCTTATTTGTTATTTTGATGAATATTGTTTCATAATTGAGCTTCCTTTTAACATCTTTAGAAAAAGAAGCAGCATGGCAAATTGACAAACTCTTGAAGAAGAAAGTCTAGCAGTATGTCCCCAACTAGATACCAAAGAACCATTTCTTGGAAATGATATCTTGCTATGAGCTTTCTGTCATTATGTGGACATTTTTGAAAGCGTCCATCTTCTTACTCTTGACCGAGGGGGCACAACATAGAATATAGTTGCTTCTAATGTTTGAAAGCGTATAAATTTCTATGTAAGAGTTTCTTTCACTTCATTCCAATTGGCTTGCTGTTGTGATCCCCCAGCTTCACACATGTACTAGCATAACCTTTTAAACAAGCCACATCCATGTTTACCTTCTCATTTTACCTAACACTTATGTAAATGAATTTGTTTTCAATATTTTAAAGCCAGTTATTCAATTTAACTTGTATGCATTTCCCACTAAATTTCGTGAGACAAATCGAAGCAGGACCACAAGTGATGACACAAAATGCATGTATGGGTATGTACCTTTATGGACAAACTGGTTACTAGAAGACCTACGGAAACACCCATGTGCTTGGGGAAAAGATCTCTGGATGGGGAAACAATATTATTTGCACTCAAATTTTTGTTATTGTAATAGTTCTCATATGGTGTGGATTTGTAGTGAATACTTGTTAGGGTAACACTTCTTGAAGAGGCTATGGTGTTTTGGTCTCCTTTTTTTTTTTTTGGTCTGTGTTGGGAAATGTCTACGGGGTCTGCTTTGAGAGTTTACCAAACTTGCTGCCAGGAGAGGTTAGACACTTCTTCATAGAAGTGAGTTTCTTATCATGGAAGAATCCTTGTTGGTCTATGTTCTCTATCCATTTTGACAGCTGGGCTGTACATTATAGGACTCATTCAAACTGGTTCTCTTTACCATATCTTTTAAACAGATTTGGATAGAACTTTTGTGGTGAACAAGGCTGCAAACTTTCTTTATTTGATGGTTATAAGGAGTCCAGGTCTCAGCTTGTTTTAGTTTATGAGGTTCAGTATTTAAACTCTAAATTCAGGTGGCTAAGACACCAATGACCTTTGACAAAACCAACATTCCTTTGGTTCTATTATTCAATAGACTGTTATGCAGAGATGGCATTGTAACCTGAGCAACAAGGGCATGCTAAATTAATGTGACAAACTCCAGGGATGGCAGGGGATCTATGGCAAGGATGGGCAGCAGTTTCTGCTGGTAACGGCATCGGTTACATGGTTTGGGCAAGTTAGGCTGATGTTTTTGAACCTTCAGGGGGTTATTTGGCTTGGATAAGGTTATTGGATTTTGTGAATATGTGATCTGGCTGGTTCAAGGTCTTATGATTTGTATCTGTGCAAAATTTGGGAATATGTGCTATTTCGGTTTCAATTTCGTTGTGTGTGAGGTTAGGGTTTTTGAATTGGTTGCTATTTGGTTCTGAGCCACTGTATGTGTGACGAAGAGGTGGCAGTACATTACCAAGGGTGTTGCAGGTGGTGGCTCCAGCAAGGAAACATAGTATGCAACAGTAGTGCCTCCACATGACCGCTGCAGGCTATGTGATGCGATACCAATTAATTGCACTGGGATACTATCCTGGTAATAAGCTGAAATTTAATGTTATATTGGTTAACAACTTTGCTAAGATACTGGAAACAAGGGCAGCTTGCTGGTCGACTACCCACCTTACCAAGCCAAGGCCTAGTTTCTCACCAGATACATCTCCTCATCTTGTCTGATAGAAAAGTTCCTTATATAAACAAATTGCCCAACTGAAAATAATTTAAGATAAACAATATCAGGTAACATCCAGAAAATCTAACAAATGAGTAATCGTATAATATTTAGAATTTCATGGGCCTCTTGTATCCCCTCCAGCCCATGTGGAATGGTCCATAACATCATCCCTGTCCCACATCACTGTGACACTTTGTGAATAATCTCAGCATGGTGAGGAGTTATTCCTAAGGCCTGTTATCCTATAAAATGAATATCTATTATTTACAATTGAAAAATAAACAATGGATCTTTAAGTGTTAAGACTTATTTTTGTGAAAATTGCATGTGATTCCGGTGCTCTTCTAATTGCATAATTACACTAGCCTTTGGCATTCTATAAATTTACCATGCTGCTGATGATGCTAATTCTCTTCTTCTAATGTCTCTTGGCAGGCCACTGAACCACGGTCACTTGATTCTATTGTCAATGAGTATCAAGATGCACGCCTGGAAGCTACAACTGCTAAAGAGAAAGGGGACAAAAGTAGCCAGGAAAGGGCAAGCAATAGAATCCGCATACTCAAGCAAGAGATGTCTGCTCTAGGTGAGACTTCACTGCTTTGAGATTCTTGTTAGGTTTTCAGTTAACGGCATTTATTGCAACCCATGTTTATTTCCAAATCAGGACTTTCACATGATATGCTAACGATTGAGCTTGGGAAAGGAGTGCCTGGTTTGCCACCTAAGTATGTGACCTGCAGTTCTATGGCTTGTGAGCACCCAGTTTCGTCTATATCCTGCCAAGATGAAGTCAATTTAAGATCTGGGTCGAGAGTCCATGGAAATGTGATGGAGCATTGCAGAAGTGAGGAGATATTAGTAGAATCAGAATCCTTAAATATTCCTTCTAAGGAAAAGGCAGATTTAGAAGCGGAATCAGGAGATATCGAGCTAGGTAACTTCTTCTTGGAAGACGGTACGTCTAATGAGGTTTTAGCTCCCGAGATCTTCAAAATACAAAAGAAAGAAAAGGCAAGAGTATTGTTTAGTGACAGCACTTTTGAAAAATTGGAGGGCATCTGGAAGAAGGTAGTGTAAACCACCTGCATCATCTAGGAAAAAATGGAACCTGCATTACGCTAACCATCAGGCACCCACTTATGTCCATTCTTTCAAGTTGGCCACTTATTGTAGATATACATGCTTCGAAGTCTTTTAACTTGTATGGTCACATTGGTCTTCCAAATTGATACTTCTAACTAATCAGAAATAATTAACTTGTCATGTCTTGTTCCCCTCTCGCAATCATCTCTTTTTGGTGGGTTTGAAATTTTTATCAGTAAATCTAATTTGAGAACTACATGCTTGCTCTATTCTTGTCATGCTTATTAATCTGATGCTTTAGTCTTCTGTTCTTTATTAACCTTCACTGAAGCTTATTTGGATTATCCTTGTAGTGTGAGAATATGCTTTTAAATGATATTATTTTGTAGAAGTTGTGCTAGCTTATCCATGTGGTGCACCTGTCATTCAAGAGGCTCATATGGCATATATAATGGAACTTGAACCTTCAACAGAAACTTCATTAGCTTGTTTTGTGGCAAAGAATTGTGATTTGATATCACCAACTCTTGATGATTCTGTCTTGATATCATTGCATAAGTGCTTTGTTTCTGTTTTTGCGGTTTAAGTGGTGCAATTTGGACTATGATTATAGCCAGGGTTTTCAGAAAAATTAAAAAAAAAGTAGATACATCGATTTTGATAAATTAAAATAAGTGGATCCAAATCTGTTTGGCCTGACTGCGGAATAGACAAAGAATGTATTTGTAGATATGTTCGGAATGCTCTTTGAATAACCCTGGGTCGTCGCTACTCAAAAAGTAAGCCACTATTGGCCAAATCACTTGGGCACTAGGTCTAATGCGAGTAGGATTGCTTACCCATGTTTGTCAAAATCACTAGTAATCGCCGGTTAGCATGTCGTCTTTTTTTGAAGCCAAATATTTGCTAATATAGGGCTTGTAGGGGGCCTCAAATTTGACTGCATTTGGTTACAAAAGTTAATTCAGTTATCCATCTTTTGGCTGTCTCGTCTTGTGTGTTGTTGTGGACGATATTATATTTTTGGGACCTAATATTTAAATTGTGAACAGAAAGTTTTCTGTATTTGACATCCTTTTGCTTTTCTATGTTTCTTGGGTTATGTTTTTCTATGCTGTGGTGCTTGTTTGTATTGGCTGTTTGATCATGTATGTTTCAATTATAGGGGGACCCACGAAGAATTCCAAAAGCTGTTCTTCACCAGCTGTGCCAAAAGTCAGGCTGGGATCCTCCAAAATTTGACAAAATGGGTGGGAGAGGAGATGGTTTCAGTTATACTGTGAGCATTATACGTAAATCTAGTGGGAGGGGAAAGAGTCGAAAAGCTGGTGGTTTGATTACGCTGGAGCTGCCTGAACTGGATGGAACTTTTCGATCTGCTGAGGTACTGATCCTTGCTCCATAAATCATTGTTTTAGGAGGCCTTATTGTAGAATCGGTGACATTCTATGCATCATTACTGAGGGGGAAAAAAGAATTCTAGGATCGTTAGGATATGAATTGATGTCCTAAATTTACTCAGGCAAATGAAATTTGTGAGGTTATTCCTTCCTATTCTGAATCATCCTCATGATTGTTTCTGCATCCCTACCTCCTTTATGACTAAGCAGCAACAATCATTTAGGGGACTATTGTTCTTGAACAATACCCCAACCTAGTCATCCTGAATAATGACAACCTGGTAATCATTTCTCTTGCATTTGATTGAAAACCTACCAGTAACTGGTCTATTGGGTTTTCACCATTTCTTATGCTTTTTTTAATTTTCTGCTTCCTTTCTTTACAGTTGGTTGGATTTTTGATTCAGGTCCAAGTGTGGTTGGCTTGCTAATTGCATACATCCATTGAACCGATTGCATGTTAATATTCATCTCTAATCATCTCTAATGTTGGGGATTCTTTCTCCGTTATTATTTGTAGATCATGGAATCAAATCACCTTGGAAATGTCTTTGAGTTACAGGCCAACGTGGGGTTGGCCTCCCCATGTTGTAATGCAGTTCTTTTTGCTACCCCATTTAGTGTTTCATTATTTATTGCAAAGATATTTTTACGTTGAAAAGATTTTTTTTTCCTATCAATTGTTTGTTTATCTTGTTTTTTAAGATCTTTCGATTGCTTTTCTTTTACTTTGCTATTATACATGGGTGACACTCCTTTTGTGTGCTTTTGAAATGCCTTTTCATGCTGATCGGTAAAAAAAGAGAAAAATTATAGGTCACATTAATGAACAATCAAATTTGCTGTTTTAACTTTATGCTGTCCTAAAAGAATTGTGATGTGTCCATTTTTAAATCTTATGATGTTAAGAATCATTCTGGTATCCAATTCCTTCATGATCTCTCCGCTGCGGGGACAGGATATGTTCTCAACAAGATTACATCCATGGGACTGCCAGGAACTTCTCTAAAAAAGAAGATGGAGAATTGAGGCTTAGTCTAAGGTCCCTTTTCCCTCTTTCTCCCCTCTATGAACTTCATCTCTCCATGACGACTATTTACAAGTAATTGTATTGGTGAAGCCTCCTGGGATGTAGTTCATACCATACTCAGTATTTTCCTATGATCTTCTTTGAGTTTACTTTGTCATAAAAAATTTGGCAAGAAGAATTTGTTAGGTTGATGGTGAAGGTTCTATAAGGTTTTCCTTGTACTTCACTCCTGGACTTGAAACCACTTCTTGGTTGTTTAAATTACAGTAAAATTCCAAATTTTCTTGTAAAAAGAAGTTGCTGTTTTTTTTCAAGCCTTAAAGATTCGGTTGTTGCATATATTTATGGGTAAACACTTAAATTTTAGAGCAAATTTAGAATATTTTTTTGCTTTTGAAATATGGAAAATCGATTGGGTTGGAAAGGTACTCAACCATTTTCATGCACGCTTCTAAGGATTTTGAGACTTTATCTCTAGGTTATGTGATGTCGTTGATACTCCCATAAGTGGGTCAGTAAGTACAAAATCTGGGAAATGATAAAATTGTCGAAGGCATAGTTTAATGACCAGCTCAAATAGAAAATCCATAATATCTTCATGATTTTTATGTGTTGAGTATATTGAAAGCAAAGTAGAAATTATTCTCTTTTTAGATCTAATTGTTCCATCGAATTGAATAAGATTGTATGTGTGATAACATTGAAGGAAGGGTGAAAAGTTTGTATTTATTTTTTTATTCTGGAATTTATCTTGGCCTTGTCTATTCGCGTTTTCTAAAAAAAAGAGTTCTACATATCTCTGGAGCTAGGAGGACAAATATATTTTGGGAAGTGAGAGAAGTAGGGGGCTTGTAGCCCTCCTCCCCTGTAGCTGTTCCTGAACCAACCATCCCTTCCTTCCCCTTTGCTCGGCCTGGTGAGGCCGTGAGGTCGATCAAATAAGAAATCTTGAACAAACTGAAGCAAAAGCAAGAGATGACTGATTTCTCTAGATCTACTTTGGGATCCCTAAGGGGCTGGGCCGATAAAGATTTCATCACTAAGACTGTTTAAAAGAATAGGGTTGATCATTATACTTTATACTAAATTTGAAAAATGTGCAAAGATAGTCCTTAACAAGTGTCCGAGGTCATTGTTATGTTGGACAAATGAAATAAACTTCAAACATCAATTTTACATTTATTTGATTTCAGGAAGCACAGAACAGAGTTGCAGCATTTGCTCTCTTTCGCCTGTTTCCGGAGCTACCAATTCACCTGCTGATCACGGAGCCCTATGCTTCACTTGTTGCACAATGGGAAGGAGGTCATTATTCTATAGTTTTTATTGATTTTTTTTATTGTCAATTGGAAAATTCTTTCTGCTCCTTCTCTATTTCTCACCATGATGAACAATTCTCAGTTTTCTTCATTGATGTGGATGGTTCGCATAGGGGTAGTTGGTAATTTCTTGAATACTCATGCTACAGGGGGGTCATTAAGTGAAGTTGAAGAAAGCCAGGAAGATCGAAGAGCTGGTTTTGTTGATTCATTACTGGACATTGACTGTCCGAAATTGATTCATTCAATTGAAATAAATAGCAATTTCGATAAGGAGTTTCAACAGCTTCCTTTTCCAGATTTTGCTACTGCTGCTCGACCAAAGGGTATGCATGCTAGTAGAAACCAACAGTGACTGGGCACTGTGATTTGTCTGCATGATAATCGAACTCGTGCTATATCTGTTTGAGGAATGATACTGCTAATTTTCTCTGCTAAATGTTAAAAATAGATCTATCAGTCTATTATTACCCTTCATCTGACCTAAAGTAACCTTGTTGGGGAATTGTGGAGCTGATAGTGAGTTGGAGACTTGCAAAATGGGTGTAGTGTATTTGTTCTCATATTTGAGTATATAAGAAATTATATGGAATAGTGTGGTCCGACATGTTTTAGTTCAATTACAGTCCATGAAAGGCAAAATGTAACCTGTTTTATATGTTGAAAGGACTGGCAAGTATCAACCTTTTTGTTCTGACTGCATAGGACACGGTTTTAAAGAAAAAGAAAGTTCTTTTCTGAGACGACAACTGGAGAATAAAAGGAAGCTGCCTAGGTACAAGGTTAGTATCTTATTGAATTTGTCCTTGTTGAGTTAGTGTCTTTTTATATCTGTTTGCACCAACACAATCTACTCTAATCATATCTCTCAGTCTCTCTCTCTTATCAAATCTCATCATGATAAGCAGCACCTAGTGCATATGTATGGCATGTTTTGGTGAAATTTTCTCTTTGGGAGAGATCTCTGCTGATTTTGCTTCATTTCTAGTGCATGCTTGAAAGTAGAGCTGCGCTTCCTATTGCCAAGTCAAAGGATGAAATATTGCAGTTGCTAAAGCAATATAATGTGCTTGTTGTCTGTGGCGAAACTGGTTCTGGAAAGACGACACAGGTATGAAATCCTTATGCATTGCTCTGCATTGTTGTTCATCTAAATGGAAATTGTAGCACTTTCTTTCACATGATTGATTCTTTGTTTTTTTTTTTTGGCAACTTTTGCTTGATTCTCTGCTATCAGAACAGTTAGCATGGAAACATAGAAATGGCAGATGCGGACCCTCGTTGTATTCTCATTTCCTTGGAATGACATTCTGATTGTTATTATTTATAGGTACCACAATATATATTGGATGACATGATTGAGTCTGGATGTGGTGGAGCCTGTAACATCATATGTACACAACCAAGGAGAATAGCGGTGCGTGCTTCTTCTATTACCAATTTTTTAGTTGTTTGTATTCATGAGGGTGAATATTGGCATAATGGTAAGGTTGCTTTACTGTAACCTGGAGCTCATTAGTTTTAATCTTACAATTCTCTATGCAATACAAGATTTATGTTGCATATATGTGCTTCTCCCTCGACTCTATGATGAGGGAACCTTATGCATCATGCTGCCTTTTTTGGTATTCACTATTGTTTTGATTCTTTTTTTCGGGTAATTAATTGCATGCTGATTCTAGGGGTGATAGCCTTGTAGGACATGAAGTTGTTGCAAGAATAAGGAGAAGATGAGATCCATATGTTTTCATGCAGTTGAGTGCTTGCAAGATTAAAAAGGTTCACTCCTTTATGATGATAAGCATTTTATTGGCCTTATCCGAAGCTTGGTCTAGGTGGTGTATGGATAGCTGATGGGAGCTTAAGGTCTGCTGTTTCTGTTTGGCTAGAGGAGTTTGGTTAAACCTGATTTTGCAAGTGTTGTTTAGATGTAAAAGGACAATTCAGAGAATTGTTTTTTTGGCGGACTTGTTTAGTGCAGAATATTTATTTTTCTGTTGAAAAATAGAATGATAATGTGGGGGTGTGAAATTACCATTTAGAGGACATTTACAGCCAACCAAAAACAGAATGCAAAGGGGCAAAGAAAAAAGAAAAATAAAAAGGAACAGGCAGGCAAGAGGGTAATAGGTAACTAGATGCAGCACTATACTATGTTTGCAGGTTTGGATTCAAAGATGGAGTGCTCTGACAATGAGTTTCTTCCAAGAGGTCATGTCTGAGGTTCAGTTACATGAGTCTAGCGTTTAAAAATTGGAAATCCAGTGACCTACTTTGCATTATCAGGCCTTTTCTATTTGACTAAGATGATACTAATACTTGATGATACTCTGATTTAGAATTTTGCAGAGCAAACTTACCGCATTATGAATTTTTTATGGTCTCAAGTTCATTATGGAGTGAGGTTCCAGTGGAATAGTTGGTCCGAGAGTCATAGTTTTAGTTATATTGGTTGTATGCATGCCACGCAATACCTATGAAGAACTTGGATTCTCAATCCATGCTGATTGGTTTCGTTGTATAGCTGCCATATGTAAATCAAATATAAATACATCCCATAAAAAAAACAAAGCCTACTTTTTTGAGTGAAGAGTTTTCTCATCCTTGAAAGTTATGTTTAAAATTGCACGAGCGGTGTTCAATAGATTTCAAGGGACATTTATTTTAGCATGTGGAATTTTGGTTTCCATATGCACTTACTGCTGATTTCACGTGGCGAATGTTTTGTTTTTCATGCTCACTATCCTATCTAATAGGGTTAATAGGAATACGAGTAACTTTGTGCATTGAATTTTTTGAAGTGGAGGATTCCTATAGATTGATTTCTTAAAGTTGACAATGTAGAAAGAAATGTTGGTATGTTTTGTAATTGTGTCGGGTCGTTCGTTGGTGAAAATTTTTTTTGCTTTGAATATCTACATTTGTTTCTCGTCCAATGGTAGCCGAAGTAATTCTCTTAGTATCCATGCCTACCTAGTGCCTACCCATGCCCAAGGCACCAATTTCAGAAAGTCTGCGCTCGGTGTACACTCGAGGTGCACCCGAGGCGCCAATTCCAGAAAGTCTGTGGTCAAGGCAGGCTCGATATGCGCTCGAGCGTTGGAGTGTGCATACAATGCAACCCTATGTGCCCTTGCCACACGCCCGATATGCGCTCTAGGGTCGGGGTTCACATTTTCCCAATGATCATATTTTTAAATATTGTTTTTGGGCCTTTTTATATATAGCCGCCGTCTTCTTGCTTAGAACTTTTTCTAAGATATTTCTCACGGCTACTCGAGGCAAAACTCTTTCTTTTAAGCTTTCAATTTATACCTAGTAGAGAAAACACTCTTTTGATTCGTGTGCTAAAATTCCTGAGTTTTCTCCTCTTTAGCATCTTATTGATTGCACTTTTTTCGGTTTGTTAACCTTGTGAGTGACATGAATGGTGTGAAAATTAGGCTCCAGTAATGTACGGTGATTTAATGGCTCGTGAAGGAATATTGATAAGAAAATCGGAAGGCATCTGGTTCGATTGCGGCGGGCAAATCCAAAGAGTTCTTTGATAGGAGTCACAAGATGGAAGTAACTCGGCTAGGTTAGCGCGTTTGTACTACCTGGTCTATAAGTTGACTTTCTTAGTACATATTTTTCTTGACCATTGAAATCTGGAGATGTTTACTTGATAGACTTGATAATCGAAGTTTCCATTCGTCACCAAAAATTGTGCATTTATTGTTATTGCTTGTCGATTTGTATTTTATATGCCTTTTACTGGTTGATTCATCTAAATCTAAATATATTTAACATGTATTATATATTTGTGTATTCGTTTATTTTGCAATTTAAAAAGGGGTCAAAATATATTTGTGATTTGGAACGGTTCATCTCAATTGGTATCAGATCTGCAACCTCGATCTAGATGCATACTAGTCAATTGTTTTTCGTTCCTTCCTACTTTGATGGGAGCAACTACGCTTATTAGAAGGTGCGTATGAGAGCCTTCCTTAAATCGATAGATGAACTTGTGTGGGCCAGCACTCAAATTGGGTAGACTCTACCAAGAATCACTACGAGTGATAAACCAAAAGTTTTGTTCTTGTGGTCTAAGGAAGAACTTGACACTTGCAATTAGAATAGTAAGGGGCTGATGCTATTTTTATATTTGCGTTCTCTGAAGAGTTCAAATGCATCTTGATGTGCGAGACCTTTAAAGATGCGTGGGACATTCTTGAAACTACCCACGAAAGAACCAAATTAGTAAAAAATTCTAAATTGCAAATGCTTACCACTAAATTTGAGGAAATTAGAATGAAGGATGACGAGACCTTTGATGACTGTTATGCTAAATTAAATGACATTGTCAATTCTACGCTTAATTTAGGTGAAAGAATTCTTAAGAATATAATTGTCTGAAAAGTTTTTCGATTGCTTGCAGACAGATTTAGACTCAAGGTCGTTGCAATTGAAAAAAGTAAAAACCTTGATAAATTGAAAATAAAAGAACTAGTAGGCTTTCTACAAACATATGAGCACACACTCTCACAATAAAAAAGGAATAAATCAATTGCCTTGAAATCTGTTAAAGAAGAGAGAGACCGTAACTCGATGAGTTGTACAACGATGAGGAGTTAGCCATATTTGTCAAAAATTTTAAAAACTTCTTCAATAACAAAAAGAACAAACGAACCTTCAAAGGAAACGACTTGTCACATAATTTAATCAAGAAAGATAAAAAAAAAAAATAACCCAAAAAACAAGAAACCTCAAGGAATTCAATGCTATGAATGCCATAGCTTCGGTCATATCTGGACCGAGTGCCTTAATTTTAAACGTTAAAAAGGAGAAGCCTTAAATGTATCCCTAATAGATTACAAAGAATAAGAAAATCAAGACAAAAAATCCTCAAAAGAGGATGATATAAAATATATGGTGCTCAATACTTCCATTATCAGTGGTTATGAAGCCACTAGTGCGCAACTAGAACAATCCAATTCTTCTCGTGAGGAATCTGATAATGAATTCGATGGTATTCAAAAAGCATATGATAAATTATTTAAAAGTGAAGAAACCAATAAATCTTTAAATAGTAAATTAACTGAATCAGAAAAAAAAACAGAATTTGAAACAAAACGGGAGCATGCCACAGTTAAACGTTGTGAACTGGAAATGTTGAATAGCTCATTAATTGCTAAAATCAAATCCTTAGAATTGGAGCTCGAAAATGCTAAGAATAATATTAAAAAGTCTTTAAGTAGTACTCAAAAGCTTGATCACATGTTAGAATTGGGAAAGATTACAGGAAACAAAAAGGGATTTTGGTTATGTTGAGAATACTTCCGAAAACGGTGAACATTCTAAAACGATTTTTGTTCCCACCACAAAAATTTCACACAAAAATATTAAACACCAAAAATACTAAATCTGTGCCTAAAAGTGTAGAGAAGGGAATTGACTCAAACTTCTTGTCTAAACCCAATAACCAAAAGATTGTGAATAAATCTGCTAAAATTTATCAATTAACTGAAACAAATGCTTACTTTAGTAAGCAATCAAGAAATCCTAACTCTATCCCTAAGTTTGTGCCCACTTGTCATGCGTGTGGGAAAATCGATGACATTTGTACTTTTTGTCACACCATTAATCTGCTGCACAACCAAAGATAAGGGATAAAAATGAACAAAGTTGTTAATCACATTCAACAGTTAAATGAACAAGTGAAAAGTCTGAATCAAAAAGTAAATTTGGGGAGAAAAATCTGGATTAAGAAGAGTGATATGAAAAATGCTTCTAAAAATTACTCATGTAACGTTACTCACATTGCCTTAAAAGCTCAAAATCATTTGCTGTGGTATTTAGACAGTAGATGCTCCAAACACATCTGCAGCAATAAAGCCATATTTTCGTGCCTATCTGACCATCCCAATTGGACGGTTGTCTTTGGTGATAAAGTTAGGGCTCCCATTCTCGGTAGTGGACAGATAAGTATTTCTTAGCTCTCAAAGTTGTGTGATGTTGTGTATGTCTCTGGGTTAAAATCTAATCTCCTAAGCATTAACTAATTTTGTGATGAAAATTTTGAGGTCAGATTCTTTCAGGATAAGTATTGTATATATGATACAATGGGCACTATTGTGTTAAAAGGGCACATCCTTATGAACAAGGTTGACTTAAGACCTGGGATGGATAAGATTCCTTATGAACTTCGGAGAGGTAAGAAACCCAACGTAAAGTATTTCCACATTCTTGGAAATGAATGCTTCATTTTATGAGATAGGAAAAATTTAGGTAAGTTCGACTCTAAAAGCGATGAAGGGATATTTTTAGGATATTTTCTTTCGAGTAGGGCTAATCGGATGTACAACTTTTGCACTCAAACTATTATGGAGTTCATTAATGTCGTTGTCAAATATGTTCCCAATGAGCAACCTGAAGTCAACGATTGCTCAGACAAAAAGGGTGATCAAACTGAGTCCTCACATGAATTAACTTTTGCTGATATTCCCAATGAGACCTTGATTGCCCCCCCAGTTATGAAATATTTAGCCGAAATTAAATTAAATCATCCTAAAGACTTCATTTTAGGTGACTTGAGTGAAGGTATGAGATTGCATCACTGAGTATTAAATCTTCTCACTTATACATGTTATGTTTTTCACTTAGAATCGAGAAAGGTTAAGGATGCCCTAAACGATGAATGCTGGATCAGCGCCATGTATGAGAAATGAAAACAATTTGCTAGGAATGACGTGTGATTTTTGGTTCCCTGACCTAAATACACAAATATCATTGGGACCAAGTGAATTTTTAAAAATAAAATTAATGAAAATAGAAATATTACCCACAACAAAGCTCGCCTTGTTGCTCAAGGATATATTTAAATTGAGGGAATCGATTTTGACGAGATATTTGCTCCTGTGGCTCATCTTGAATCTATAAAAATCTTATTATCCATTGCATGCATTATGGGATTTAAACTCTATCAAATAGATTTTAAAAGTGTTTTCCTCAATGTTATCATCCCAAGGAAGTTTTTGTTGAGCAATCGAAGGAATTTGTTGATCACATGTTCCTGGACCATGTGTACAAGCTTAAAAAGGCATTGTATGGTCTTAAACAAGTTCCAAGAGTTTGGTACGAGCAACTCACCTCATATCTTAGCGACCACGGTTTTGTTAGGGTTTGTGTTGATACGACTCTCTTTGTGAAAACTTTTGAAAAATGTACGATTGTTGTCCAAGTTTACGTTGATGATATTGTGTTTGGTGCTACTGTAGATTCCTATGCTTGTAATTTTGCTAATTGCACGACTTCCAAGTTTGAAATGGTTTTGGTAGGAGAACTTATGTATTTCCTTGGTTTGCATATTAGACGGCTATCTCATGGTATTTTCATCTCGCAAACTAAGTATGCCAATGATCATGTTAAGCGTTTTGGGTTAGATAATAAAAAATATACTCGGACACCCTTGAGTATTTCTTCCAAATTGGATCGTGATCCCACAGGAAAGAGTGTCGATCAGACATTCTATAGAAGCATTATAGGAAGCCTCCTATACTTAACTACTAGTAGACTCGACATTTCATTTAGTGTCGGCGTTTGAGCTCGATATAAATCTGATCCCAAAAATTATCACTTAAGTGCTGTTAAACGTATCATTTGCTATGTAAATGGCATGCTTGATTATGAGATTTTCTACTCTTGAGACTCAACTTTTGACTTGGCTGGATATTCTAATGTCAATTGGGCCGAAAATGCCGATGATTGTAAAAGTACCACTGGTTGATGTTTCTATGTTGGCTCCAATCTTGTGGCTTGGATGAGTAATAAATAAAATTTCATCTCCTTGTTTACTACTGAAGCAGAATACATTGCTACTGTTAGTTGCTGCATCTAACTTTTATGGATGATACAAATGCTACATGATTACGGCATCACTCAGGATACCATGACAATTTATTGTGACAACACAAGTGCCATCAATATTTCGAAAAATCCTGTTCAACACTTTCGCATCAAACATATAGATATTCATCATTATTTTATTTGGGAACTTGTTGAAACTTAGGTCATAACCCTTTAACACACTCCGACCAAACATCAACTGGCTGACATCCTTATAAAACCTTTGGATAGCCTCCGTTTTGAATCTCTTAGGAAAGCCATTGGCATTTTCTCTCCTCTGTCAGATTGATGTGAGCCTTAATTATGTATTGCCTTGTTTAAAAAAAGGGGCTCTATTCATAGCGCCCGACACTCGCCTGCTACATGCTCGAGCGCATAGGTGCCAGACACTTTATCAACAAGTGCATATTGAGTTGATGTTCACTATGCTCACAAACTCTCATCTCACTCTCTCATCTTTTTCTTTTTGTTGCTTCCTCTCTCTACCTCCACATCTTCCCACACCTCCCGATTGGCTCCTCCTGCAAATATTGGGCGCATTCGAAGGTAATTCCTCTACCGTCTTCGTTTTTAAGTTTCCCGTCGCCATTAATGGTGGTTTTCAGTCGCCTCCATGAATGGCACTTCTCTCCTTGTTTGCTCGATTCCTTCACATTATATGCATATTTAGCACCGATTTGTTGTTAATCATGCCCCGTTTTCGTTGTTCTAACTAATTGCAGTGGGTTTTCTATCCCTCTCTCACGCGGCCAAGAACCCTATCTGGTGCCATAGCCTACTCTGCCTTACTGTCGCTTGTGGGTTTAGGATGTTTGTGAGGACAGCTGTGTCCTTGTGGCGCCACACTAGTGGCGATTTCGGATGGTTGTTCTGGTCTTGCTGCCAACTGTGCTCTTGCAACGCTGACGTCTACAGCTCGGCAAGCACCACATTTGATATTGCGTTTTCTCACTGGCTATTGTGCTCTGCTGTCTGTCCGCAAACCACCCCTTGCGGCGTGGTCAGCGGTACTATGTGCTAGTTCCATTCCTCTTGCCCGTCATTTTGGTCATATCTTTGAATTAAGCTATCCCACCGTTTTCTGTCCTTTTTTTGCTATACAGATGTCAACTCCTCAGAAATCTCTCTCCCAAAAATCAATTAGTAAGAATTCCAAAGCAAGTGGGCACACTGCTCCTGATTGGTTCATTAATGTCGAAGCTGTGGCTTTATTTAACTCCCGCATGTCTCAACGACAACTTACTTTCAAACGGAAAGTTCACCTTGCCTCCCCCGATCTATCTATTTCCTCACTGTTCACAGACCGGCACTGGGAGCCTGTCCTAACCAACCTGATTGCTCCCTCTCCACTCTTGGTTCAAGAATTCTATTCAAACATATTTTCTCACTCTCCTGAGTGGGCAGGCTATTGATTTTCCGTTCCACTTGTACTCTCATATGTTTGCTTATTTTGTATCTAAGAAGGATGACAACCTTCCCCATGGTTGTCTTATCCAGCACCTCATCATTGGTTTAGGTTCTCAATTTCCGGATCTTCCTCGTGTGCGGCCTGGCCAGCCCATTACTTATGCCACATTCGAACAAAGCCGGTCCCACACCCATCGATCTTCCCCGACCTCTAATGATTCCCTCGATATCCTCTTCCAGAGAATCCTTCCGTTTAGGTCGAGGCTGAGCCATCAGATCCAGGCCTCTCGCGTCCTTCTTTATCTTCTTCCTCTTCCTCCTCCCGGCTTCTAGGTTAGCTCTTTCGCATTTCTCAGCAGCTTGCGTGGTTGTCCACATCTCACGTGCGCCTGCATGCATCTCAAGAGTGGATAGAGTCATATCTTCAGCATCTTCTTCTGACGCAAGCTCCGGTCCGACATGTTTGACGATTTTCAAGGCCTTGACACTCGTCTTGCGACTTAGGAGGACCAGCTTGATCGTTTCTCTTCCGCGTGGTGGTCCCGCCGGCCCATCTTCCTGGGATTTTTCCACATCTGGTTGATGCCCTTTGGTCATTAGTGACAAAAAGGGGAGGTAGTTATCTTTGTTCGGGGGAGGTGTTATCTTTTTTAGGGGGAGTTTTGATACAGAGTTTCTTATCATTTCGTATACCTGAGTAGCAAGATGAGTGTTAAGGCGCTGAAAACCGTCAAGCATATTGGACCAAAGTTGCGCTTGAGAAGAAAGATGCTGAAGATGTGACTCCATTTGATCTTGAGACGCATGCAGTTGCTCATGAGATGTGGACAACCACTTGAGCTGCTGAGAAATGCGGAAGAGCTAACCTAGAAGCCGGGAGGAGGAAGAGGAAGAATATAAAGGACGCGAGGGGCATGGATCTGATGGCTCAACCCCGGCAGAAATGGAAGGATTCTCCAGAAGAGAATCATTAGGGGATCATTAGAGGCCGGGGAGGATCGACGGGTGTGGGACCAACTTTGCTCTAATGTGGCGCGGGTAATGGGCTGGCCAAGCGTCACATAGGGAAGATTCGAAAACTGAGCGCCTAAAACAATGATGAGGTGTTGGATAAGACAACCATGGGGAAGGTCGTCATCCTTTTTGGATACAAAATGAGTAAGCAAATGGGAGCACAAGTGGGATAAAAGATCAATAGTCCGCCCACTAAGGAGAGTGTCGAGAAAGAGAGCTTTATCAATAGGGATAGACAAGTGTGAAATCGGAAACAGATTGGTCAGCATAATCCAGTTCACAACCATTCGCCAAGGGGAGAGGAGTTTGGTTTAAAGGATCTCTTGTTCCACTCCATGGGGGAGCCATGAAGAAAAGAGGCAACCTCATCGTGGGATGGCATAGTATTCCACCTATAGGGATAGTTAGGATTGGCAACTTGAGGGATATCGAGAGTACTAGAGAACACATTCGGGGTAAGCCAGAGGTAACTCCCCCTCAAGAAGGTAGAAAAGGTATGGACCATATAATCAAAGATGTTTGAATAGAATTCTTAAACCAAGAATGGATAGGGGGCAATCAGGCTGGTCAAGACAGGATCCCAGTGCCGGTATATGAACAGTGAGAAAATAGATAGATTGAGAGAGGCAAGGCCAACTTTCCGTTCCAGGGTAAGTTGCCATTGAGACATACAGGAGTTAAATAAAGCCTCAGTTTTGACATTATGAAACCGATCAGGAGCAGTGTGTCCGCTTGCTCTGGGACGCTTACGTATTTTTTGGAGAGAGATTTTCGAGGAGGCAACATCTGTATAGCAAAAAGGATAGAAAACGGTGATGAAGCGCAATTTGAAGACATGATAAAAAATGACACACAAGGAATGGAACCGGCGAGCAAGGCCATTGACCGGTCACCAAAGGGTGGTCTGCGGGTAGGCTCAACGCACACAGCCAGCGACACAAGAAAGCGCCACAACAGAGGGCATAGGCTGGGGCGCAATAGTGGGCAGATTGCAATGCAGGTGCCACAGTGGCGCAATTAGTAGATGATTTTTATATTCGTTTTTTTATATTCGTTCTCAATGACTATTATGTCAAGAAAAGCAGTTTCC
Source organism: Nepenthes mirabilis (assembly GCA_025585075.1). Classification (NCBI taxonomy): domain Eukaryota; kingdom Viridiplantae; phylum Streptophyta; class Magnoliopsida; order Caryophyllales; family Nepenthaceae; genus Nepenthes; species Nepenthes mirabilis. The sequence goes on from JAODPA010108482.1 coordinate 31,389, forward strand.
TTCTCAAAAAAATTTCAAGCATATTGTTTCTCTTGAAAATCATTGCCAAAGTAAATTTATGCTTAGGAGGTAATTTGGCTGTGATTACTCCTTGTTAAGGAAAGTGTGATTGCTTCCTTCTTCCATCAACATCTGATTTATCTTCATTGGCGGATGTGTGTTATTTGACAAGAGAGACTCGGAGAGAGTCTAGGTTGATGTAACAATATATAAATATTGCACCTTAGTTTCTTCCTTTGATACCTTCTAGAAGTGCCATCCAAATCAATAGTGTCCTTTATTCTATGAGCCTGCTCCCTGATCCTGATCCTATTCTTGTAAGGCCATTCAGAAGATTATTCTTCTGAAAAATGTTAAAATGACACTTCATGTTTTTAGTAGGATTTTTTATTTAAGTCCCAACTAATCCCATGGAAGGAGTGAGAGTCTCAAGGCACTTGCAAAGAAAGCATCTCAGTATGTGCCCTGATGCATTTTCAATTCGCAGCTTTAGCTAGAACTTTAAATATGGTAGTATAACTTTGTGACTCTTTGCATTTCTTCTGTAGATCCAATGGATACACCATGTCAAGGTGTGGCTCTGATTTTGTATCCACATGCTAATTAGCCATTGAAGTTGCATTGAAAAATCTCCCTGATGCATGCGAGGGCATATTGATTCCATGAACTGGGTCTTAGACCATTCTATCATATAATTGCCAAGACTTTTTGAATCTTGTAGAACTCTCCGGGATATCAATTGTCCAAAGGATTTTACATCTTGTACATCACTTCTGGAAGAAGTGTCATGACATCCCCTATGATTGATTCCTGACACTTAGAAGACCAAATGATAAATTAGCGCTAGATTTTGAATAAATTCATTGAATATGAAAATGCAGAGAGACTAAGAAGAGACGGCAAGATGAACTTGTCTGGGCTGCATTTACATTTTTCCTACTGCCACTCTTCTATTTTCCTTTGTTATATAGTCAACTTACATTATTACCCTTGTAGTACGACATAGCCAAAGTGGCTTTGATAAAATGAAAGATCTCCAGCATTGAGCATTTGTAGAAGAGAGGTTGTGAAACCTTCCAGACCTCTTGAGTTATCTGCCCCAAGGCTTTTAGCTGTGCATTTCTCCTCTTCAGTGAAGAAGTTTCCCAGAAGACTGTCTTGTTTAGCAATCAGCTAACTAGTCAAAGATCAGTCATCTAGGAGAGGTTCTTATGAAATTCTTCTGTGTACAGCTTTATATATAATTTGTCAGTAGTTGCTTCTATTTGCAGTTTGTCTTACCAAAAAATCTCCTTTTCTGATATAATTTATTGATCTAAAATTACTGTGACAATGGGCTATTTCGTGGAAAATGTTCATTGTTATGCACTTGTGCCCTTCTTTTTAGACCGCTGGTTTTAACTTTTTTGGTCTTTTAAGTTCTTACTACTTCAACTGTTGGGCAATTCCCTTTTGTATTCAATTTTCTTTATTTTGTGTTTAACTGAGAAGTTTTTTTGTTTGTTGTGGCGATGAGCTTCCATTTTCTGAGGAAATTTCCTTCATTGAACTCTAAATTAATGAAGGTCTGTGTGCATTTTGAATTTTTTGCTTGAGGTGAAATAATATCTTAAGCCAATATGAAACTCTGGATTGTTAGCAGTTGACCAACCTCGTAAATCCTCCACCTCCTTCCATATATTTTCAAACCTGCTTGGGATTTTCCAGGCAGGGTTTTCCCCAGTGTTGAGTAATGTTGGAAAAAGAGATCAGATCAGATGCTAATATTGGACTAATCTCTGATGAATCAAATTAAAAATATGCTTAGTCAGTCCTTGAAAGGCAGACTGCTTCCCTAATCTCTGTTCAATCCATGTAAGTTTCCTCCTCCGAAAACTAGCCTACCATGTAACATCCTGAATTTTTAATTATATAATGTATCTATTTGTAACTTGTTTAAACTAACTATTATTATTTGAGAATTACTATTTGAATAAATTTAAGTGAAACTATGATTTGTAATAATAAAGAAGAAGAAGAAGAAGAAGAAAAAGAAGAAGAAGATGATGATGATGAAGAAATTGGTGGAATCAAAAGGGCATGGCTTGCAAAGAGGGAATATATCAGGCTAAGCTCAAGAATTACTGCAAAACTAGGATGAAATCACGAGAATCATTATTGTTAATTTTAGGTGGCACAAAAATGGTGGATAATTGGAGATGTGTCAATATTAGGTTTTATTAGGTTGAATTTGAACAAGAAAATTGCAATAAGTGGAGCATGAAGTGGAGCAAGATTGGCGGGTTGTAAATATTAATTGAATTTGAGATAATATAGAATGAATTGGAGGCAAAATATGAGAAAAAGTGATGAGAAGAAGTCCGTAACAGGGGAAGAAAAAAAGGATTGGGTAACATATTGGGTAGGTAATTCTTTAATCTTATTATTATTTCATGATCCGCCACTTCTCTAGTATCTTGAATGATCATTCTTTTGTAACAAATCTTCCTTGTGTGGTTGAATTTGAGAGAAATCCGAAGATGGTGCAAAGATGGGTTCAGGAAATATCATGAAACTGATGATTGATTTGTAATGTTTAGTGCATAAATTTGGTTCTAATAGTTGTATAAGGATTATATATGATGGTTTTGATACGTGTTATGTATCAAATATTAGAGAATTACTTAAATTTTGAAGAAGAATGACCATGGAAAACATCATGGCAAAACAGGGGCATGGCTTGTTTATGCCGTTCTTCGTGTTCATTGTGAGGGGAATGGGCTACAACATGAGGGAGTGCTTCCTTCATGCTGCTGGGCATGTTCAGATGAGGAAAAAAGTATATTTTTGGTGTATTAATGTGTTATTTAAGGATGATAATTAATTATTTAGTTGTAAAAAAATATTTTGGTGATTATTTGGGGTATGGAGTGTATAAATAATTTCTATGGATATATTTTGGGTGACTCAATATAATAAATTGGTTTTTACTTGTTTAATTATAACTATAATAAATAATAATAGATTATTTAATTGTGACATATTAATCCTAATATTTGAAGAAAATAAACGGCACATTAGGCTATATTGATATGTGTACTTTTCATTGTACTTTGATGCATTATATTAGTACTTGATCTTATTCATATTTCTTATTTCTCATGCAAATTTCTATTTTTTTGTGTAGCCAATTTTGGTAGGACTAAGTGAAGAACTGCACGTTAAGATAATATAAAATTATCAGTGTATGGGTCTTTGATACTCCATGTTACAGTTTAGTGTAGTACGATAATTCATTCTACATTCCATGGATAAAGTAAAGGATATTTTTCAAAGACATTTTTATTTGGATGATATGGGCGCCAGGATACTTTAATGTAGTTCGCACTATCTAATATTGTAGCTATTCCATTAATCTTAAGGATGTTATTTATCCTACAAAATCTATGAGTGTTATATGGATAATTGGAGATATTGAGTGAATGATCAATTCACAGATGTGATAGGATACCCTTGGCATTACATTGTATAGAGATGTAGAGTGGTCTGAGTATGAAATAATTTATCTTACTAATGGGGGTATAAATACGTTAGCCTTATATTTGCAGTAGTAAAAATATAATCTTCACAAAAATTTCTTGTGAAATCTCTTTTTGTGGGAAGGGTTTGTTCAGACTTTTAATTGTACGTATCATAATAGAAAGTGAGTTCTTATGATTGATGGAAGGATCCAAATCTATGGTTGAATATGACACCAAATTCACTAAGTTGGCATGCTATGCACCATATCTTGTCGCAAAAGAGGGAAGGAAATGCCGAAGATTCCAACAAGGACTTAATAATGTTATCAGGAGTCAATTGATGCCTTTTGATTTGGAGGATTACGGAGCAATTGTAAAACATGCCTCGTTAATTGACCAAGATTTAGCAGAGCTGCTCTTTTTGTAAATACGGAAGAAATTGGAGTACTTTTAGCCTTATACCCATAAAGATAAGAAACATATTAAGTATGGGAGATTGAATAAATTAGTCTATGTCTACTATGACTTGAGGCTAAAAATACGAAATATAATAAGAAAACCTAAGCTGAACTTGAAAATCAATTTAATCCGATAAACTTGAATTATATATTTGATGAAGTTGATTCATTGGGTTCCTGGATAATCTGAACTAAGCTGAACTCTTTCCTTGCATTATATTCTATCTTAAGTAACTCATACTTGGCTAGATAATGTTTCATCTTCCTTCCATTCCATCCAGTCTTACTCATCTTATGTTGGCCAGCATGTGGTTATTGCTGTGGATCTGTTGAAAAACATGTCCAAGTGACCTTTCAACTATCACGTTGATGGAATTGATATTGTTATATATTCAACATCCTTTATATGGGGTCAACTATATGAATCTTCTCCAACCTGTCTCCACCCTCCTGCCTAGTTTAGAGCAACATTCTCCAAAAGTTAAAGCATCTTGAAATTCATTTTGTCATACCATTCCAAGTTGTTTAACACCTATTTTTCTCATTGCTATTTCTTCTAACCTCCATCAGGTCACCTTTTCGTTTAGATGCATTAGCTAAGCTACATTTTTGGTGTCCAAGTCAATCTTGAATGTCCGTATCTCATCTTTCCTTATGTATTAGATCTCTTCTAATTTTCCACGAATTGTTTGTTTCTTGTTTTCTATTTTAGAATCACACTTTTCCTTCATCAGTGGGTACATGTTGGTCTTATTGTTGTATGTTGTTTATTAGATGTCCAACATTCTAAGCCATGCAATATAGCTGTTCTTATATTAGATGTCCAACATTCACAATTACATAGGGCTCCGATGTATTTCTCCATTGAATGCTATCATTGCATCTTATTCAATTTCTTGAATATATATCCCAAGAAATCTTTTTTCTTTTTTACTTTTTTTTTTTGGAGATTTGAGTTGCTGTATTATGGTTACTAAATTACTAATTATTTGCTTAATGCTGAGATTTTGGTGGATGATCTTCATCTCGTTTGTATAATGTTAAAATATTTAAGTATCATGTTTTAGGCTATTTCTGTGGCTGAAAGAGTGGCCGATGAGAGATGTGAACCTTCTCCTGGTCTCAATGGTTCATTCATTGGTTATCAAGTTCGTCTTGATAGTTCAAGGTAATTGTTTGCTTCCGTCATGCATCCAAAGACTCACACTTGCATTGTGAATGCTTATCTCTTTTCAGACATGCCCTTATCGAAGCAAAGGGAATTAAACTGGAAATCTAGTATACGAATTCCCCAGTTACTTTTTTCCCCCCAAAACTTCACTCTTCTAGACTAAGTAATATGTTTTGTTAAAGTCGATGTGAACCTGCATTTATTGAATAAAACAAACTTTATGTTTCACCTTTTTTAATGATTATCCCATGGGCCTTTTCTTGTAGATGAAAATGTTTTTGGATGGAAGGAACGATAAATTATCATTTAGTAGACCAAGGAGTCTTCTAACATAAACGTGTGGAGAAAGGGAAAAAATCCATAGTAATGAATAAAGCTCTCAAATTTTGCCAAAGCATCTGATAAAAGATCTCCAAAAAAGATCGTTGAGTGGTCAACAAGAAGGAACTATAAAACTTAGTTGTTGATTAATGGAAATAAACTGCTGCTCAGACATTCCTCACATTCCTCCTTTCCTAATTGCTTGTAAAGCATAAAGAAACAAAACTAACTCACTCCATAAATGTTAGCATCCTCAATGAATGAGTTCACATTGTATGAATTTAAAGATATTTTCAATACGCTCGAAGTCCAAAGAGTTCATGTAGGAGAACAAGTGGTTAAAATAGGTTTAGCTTCCTGTTATTTAAATAAACATATGCTCATTTCTTGGGAATCTCAATTGAGGATAAATTATCTGAATGAACAGGTGTGAACGATATTCATTTCCTGAATGTTTCAACCTTCATTAGCCCTTCTGATCTGCTTCATTAGTTTCTTCAACTGTTTCTCAGGAAAAACAGAAAGAAAAAGAAAAAGAAAAGGAGAGAGCATTGTGCTGGAATAGTTGTCATTATTATGGGACTCTAGTTGGCCTCTTCAACTTGTTTAGAGTAAATTCCTCGTGGTTCTTTTGCAGATGATTGATTCTTGTTCTATACGATGTATGCATGCACATGCAGGTTGATTGTTTTGTTGACATGTTTTATTGTGCTTCCATTTATTTCATTTTCCCCAGGCATTGCTGATGTTTATTTCCTTGGGATATAGATGTAATTTTTTGTTTGTTTTTATTCTGAATTCTCTGCTCGCTTGTTCTGCAGCTATATTTTTTATTGAAGAAAATGCTGTTAGATTCTAAGTTTGCTTCATTTAATGCTTATAGAAGGTCTTTCTTGCCATGGATAACCTGTAATACTATGGCGATAATTTTCTCCTCAGGAATGACACAACCAAGCTTCTTTTCTGTACAACGGGTATTCTTTTAAGGAGAATTGCGGTAGGGTGCCTTCTTGACTATTATTTCTCCATATATTCAAGTAATTAATTACTGCTGACTCTGTATAATTGCTGTTGAAGGTGAATTTGAATATGATTATTTTAGGTAAGACATTCAACATGGGACAAAGGGATTGTCAGTGTGTCTCCATTCAGCTGATATCCTTGTTTGCTATAGTTGGTTTGTTTGGCCTCATTAGTGAAATCAGTAAGGGATTGATTTTTTCATGTCACATAATGGTGCTGTTATTCTATTGTGAGCTGCAGCTGCATGCTGTCTAATACATTGAGACTTTCATGCCATGGATGACTGACCTGAAGAAAAGGTTCCAGTCGCGCCATTCAATTTTGATCATTTCAGATGCATTGATTAGATTGCATGGTTTGAGCAATTTGTGGGATGTTACCAAAATTACCCCCTGCCTAATTAAAGTCTTTTACTAGTCATATTAGATTAATATGGATAGGCATATAGCATAGTCTCTGTGTCGAATCTGTAATGCACGGGTTGTTGCAAAGTTGGCCAGCCTAAGTGTGGGAGTGCATACATTTCATGGCTGTGTTTGAATCTATGAACATAAACGGGAAACCTGGGAACTCTTCTTATTTAAAAACTCCCCTTATTAACAAAACTTTGCATCTTCCCCTTAAATCTAAAATGGATGGCCAAGGTTTTAAACATGTAAAAAGTAAGATCAGTGGATGAGATTAAATGCGCCCCTCTGATTTCATCTCCCTCTTCTTCCCCAAAAGCCTGTGTCAGAAATGGAAACCTTCTCAACAGCTGCGGGTCTTGCCAGCTTTGCCTGTGCCAGCATGGATTGCACCCTTCCACCCAAGGCTGCTGGTAAGGCTTCTCACTTTTTTCTGTTATTGAAATTTTTTCCCTTGAATGACTGAATAAAAAAACTCCCCTTATTCGGTTCTTCTTGGTGAACAACCTAGACAAGGTATAGCTTTGTCGGCAAGCAAATTTCTGGCATAGGCTTGCTCGTGGGATGTATAGCTTTATCGGCAAGCAAATTTCTGTCCTAGGCTTGCTCGTGGGATGTATAGCTTTGTCAGCAAGCAAATTTCTGTCCTAGGCTTGCTCGTGGGTGAGATCCCAGGCCATTTATAGCTTGTTCAGTTGTTCTCAGGCATTTCGAAGAATAAACAACAATAAAAAGAAACACCATGTAAAATTGGGTTGTCGTTGGCGATGGCACTTTGACCGGTAAGGTTCCGTACTACCCATAGCTTGTTTTTTTTCCTTTGTAAAAGCTAGTGACAGCCTATGTGAAGGTCTGAACAACTTTTGATTCTTTTTAAAAATAAAATGACGTGAGAGAATATTCAGTAATGGCTCCGTCTCGTCCCTAGTGGAGCCACCCTCCTCTGACGAGAACTTTTACCACTGGCAAGCTTTACTTGACTTGCTAGAAGAATGGAGGTGGAAACTTGGAGAAGTGTAGCGGAGGAGGGGATGGCGGCATCGTCATTTGATGGCATCTGTTGATCATAATTTTTAGTTGTTTTAATTTGGGCCATCCATTTATAATTGAAATGTTAGGATTTAAAGTTCTGCTATTATGATAGTAAACAGGGGCTGTGACATAGGAAGTGCTCTCATGAGTCCTTCCCTATATATTTACATATATCTGGGTAGGATGTCGTTTGTGTTAGAGAGGAAGTATGGACAAGCATACATTCATGTCCATTTTTATAGGTGGGGTAGGAATAAATATGAGTCTATACACAGTAGTGAAGCTAGAAATTTATGTTGTCTTTTGGGCAAAGTTTTTACGCTTGTTTTTATATAGAAAGTTTTATGATTCGAAGGTATCTGCTAAAATAAATTTTATGCAAAAAGAGGAGAGTTTTCTTCATTTTTATTTATCCAAAAAACATGGCAAATCTTAGATTCCAAAATGAGTACCCAAAACAGTAAAACAGTGCATCTTTTCTTTATTATGTGAAGAACCATGTTAAATATAAACTCAATCATGCTAATTTTTCACTGATGTATTTGTAGTTCTGTACAGCTTAGAACAATGATCATCATCTATCTTTTCTATCGTTTTTTTGTTGTGCTGTGCTAGTTGTCCTTTTATGGTTTGACTGTCATCGAATATCTAATCAATGTCAAAACTTTCATCTTTCTCTTTCTCAGCCTATGGGATTATAACATTTGGAAGAAATTGTCTTACTTCTTGTCCCAATTTGTAGTTTGTCTTGATATATCATTTTATTTTATAATACAATCGCAAAAACATATATTTTATCTTCTAATGATTTTGGAGAATAGAGAAATCATTGGCCTCCTACTTTCAGGCTTGTTTCTGTTATTTTAGTCTTTGGGTTCATTTCTCTAGTTTTCCACTTGTCCAACCTTGTTGACTGCATATCCACATCAGTTGAGTATATACCTTGCTCTCTCCTCTTTATTTGTCTTTTCTTTTCTTTTTTGTTTTTCTTTTTTTTGGTTCCATGGACTGCTCAACCTTATTTTGTTTTATCTGATGGTTCATTCTCATTGACTAGTGCATTAGGGCTTTTGCTTTGGATGGAATTAAATGATGGAATACCATCTAATTATGCAACAAAAGGGTAATAACAGAAAAGAAAAGAAAAGAAAAAAAAAACATTGCATTACTGAAAAGTTGTTGGATGTGCACACACCGCCTTTTTTTAAAAGGAAGGCAAATAAAAAAAAGCTAAACAAAGAGCCAATGGGCTGACACAGTGGACCTTCCTAATGTTTTTTTATTATTTTTTTGTTGTGTTTAGGGCAGCTCTAGGAAGGGTAAGAGAGGACAGTCTTAATGAAGAGTTGTATAGTTGATACACGGTAGCAATTTGTTGTGGGACAGTTGGCGACCTCCTGCCCCATCCTCTCTTTAGTATTGTCTGTGTGTACCTGTGCATGTGCTTCTGCATTATGTTATTATGCTTGCCCCTTTATATGTGCTTGTGTGCATGATGCTGCGTTTCAAGCATTCTTATTTCCTGAGTGATACAAAAGGGAAGACATTTTTCCCCTAGGTACTCAAATAATTTTATTAATATATTTATTTCATGGGGATCTGTTGTTCTTATAATTTTCATGCTGTCTCATCATTATTGAGTTTTATTTTCTAGAAACACAGGGAACTTTTGGGAAATACATTGCGGCTCCTAAAGTGCCAATGTATCTCATTGATTTCTGATATATGGTGAATGCTTTATGGAAAAAAAAAATACCATTGTTGCCATATATCTTGTTAAACAACTACAAGTGTTTGTAAGATCTTTTAACTTTTCAAGTGAGGTATATGTTGGGTTAAATATTCTGGAATCACAATTTTCTTGATATTTCAAGACAAAATTTGTGCTTCTGAAGTGGATTGCAGCTAGTGCTGCATCATATTTGCCATGATTTACAGAAATCAGTATTTCATAACCTATGCTAGTGGCAATTGAGAATGAATTGTGAAATTCATTTCACAAGTGTCTAAAACATGGTTTCAGTTTATATTTGTAGGTTATTTACACTGTATCACAATGTCTAAAGTTTTCTTATGTATAAGTACATTGCATTTTAACACTTTGTCTCAAGTTGACCCGTGGATAAAAATATTAGTATAGGTTGTAATCATGTCAATGCCAACTATATCGGGTAATATGTATTGGTATCGACTGTATTCGGTGCGATTTTTTGATATATACATCAAAACTATGTAATATATTAATTTTTACCCTATTTAATCTTATCTTGTATATTGAAGCATTTTATACAATTTTCTTCATTTGAATTAACTTCTTAATATCAAATAATACAGTAGAAAATAATAAAATGACAAAAGTAACTTCAAATGAAGTGTCACCCACTTGCAACCAAAACTATGCAATATATTAATTTTTACCTTATATAATCATATTTTACATATTGAAGTGTTTTAGACAATTTGTTTCTTTTAAATCAACTTTTTAATACCAAATAATACATTAGCACATAATAAAATGACAAAAGTAACTTTGGATGAAGTGTCACCCACTCACCACCAAATGACAAGACAGAAGCAGATGTTCTTATAACAAATCAGGTTAAGGCCCTCAACTTGAGGCACTACTCATCTTCACATTTATATATCTTTGGATTAGTAAAGTGAAGCTTGATGGTAACTCTAACTCATTTTCACCGCACAGTCTGCAGCAAAGGACAAGGATTAGAGATGTGTCACACTCAAGTTAATACTAACAAGTAGCAATGACTAATACACAATAAAAATTAAGCTTATATAAAAATATGATTATATTAATTCAAGTTGAATGGGGCAGTTATTACCATGATAGGTCACCACTTACCACCATGTCTATCTGTGGCCTGGAGCATTTCCTTCGTCTGTCGCTCTGATGGGACAATTGATTTTAGTATCTTCATCTTCGTCTTTGTCGCTTTGATGGGACAATTGCCTAAATGGTTTTGGTTTGACTCTTGCAGTGGAAATTGAGCTAGGGATGCTCCATGATATATAGGATGTGCAAAGTACTTGTATTGGTTTAAGGATGCCTATATTTGTTAGTTGAGCAATTCTAGGGTGACGTTAGTTTCGAGTATTAGAACAACCATAGGCTTTGGGGGATTTAGAACTCTCAAAACTATTTATTAGTATTTTATACTATGAATTGTTAGCTCATTGGGTGCCTTTTTCTCTTCTTCTATTGATTTGCAGTGTGTCAATATTTAACATCCATCTTATCAACTTGTAGATGGCATAAGACTTGTCTCCTTTATAAAGGTTGTGAGGATGACTACTTGATTAAGTATTTAGAGCTACGAGCTCATCATCACTGTCACCATTATCATTACCCAATGGAAGAATGCCATCCTCATCACCGCTTGCACTCCCTACAAGTCAATTCCTTAAAGCTCTTTGAGTTTTCTATTAGAAAATTGTTACATTATAATATATCTAAAAAGTCTCCGGATGCTGAAATACTGCACATATCAAATGGGCACCTTAGGGTGGAAGGATTCATAGATGTAGACTAGTTAAGATCTCCTATTGATAGATGATCAAGTACAAGGTACTATACGTTCCTTGGTGGTACCTTGTTTCATGGAAAAGTAACAAGCAAACAATGATAGTAGATTAAGTGCAGAATCATAATACAAGACGATGGCACTCACTACTAATGAGCTTATGCGGTCATAACATTTCCTTTAGAAATTAGTGTTTCTTCTTCTACTCATATACCATTATTGTGAGATAATCAAGCCACACTGCATATTGCAACTTATTTAGTATTTCATGAGATCTGAGCACATTAAAGTTTACTGCCATTTTGTTTGGAAAAAATGGATATGCCATTATATGCTTATCATTTGTAAAGTTTGGAAATCAACTTACTGATATGTTTTCAAAGTCTCATAGTGGGAATCAACTAAAGTACATTTGTTTCAAGCTGGGGTTAAATGGCTATTTATACAACAACTTGAGGGGGAGTGCTAAGGAAATAATTATGACTATTCCATTTCCTTATTTTGTGCCTTAACCATTTCACATAATGAAGAGGAATAGGGATGGGCAATTACTCACTTCTCATATTCATAGAAACTCTGACATTAACATATAAGAATGCTACTACCTCAACCAGTGGTTAGGATTCTCTTTCCAACCCACTATGGATGACTAGGATTCATGTTCTACAATATTCTCTACAAATATCCCTTCAAGAAACTCTAAAATCTCCTGCATCATCTCCACTAAGAATATTCTAAAGTAAAGTGCACGTCTCTTCCCTTTTTTGTTGTTATATCTGTTATCTTGAAACTCTCTAGAATTGCCAAGAGAATTGTCTACCCTACATATACATCTTTTGTACAACTAAGTAATAAATGTGAGTGTTCTCCTTTTGTGTGACGTGTACACAGCGTATGATTTTTATGCTCTTTAGCCATCTGTGACATACACCCTAAGCTACCATTGTGTTTGGCTTACTACTCATTTTGTCCTTTTGTCTGTCCCTGTAAATCCTCTTCTTTCTATTATGTGCTTCAATTTCTCATTTAGATGGGTGTACATGAGTTACCTGACTTGTCCTGAAATATTGGTACATGGAGCAACATTCCCCCAACATGGCCCAAAGTTCTTTCAGCCTTGCTTCCAAGTGATCCCTCCACTAACTTTGTCACAAAATGAACACTTGGATTTTTATTATCCCATGGAATGGGTCACCAAAATGCTTGCTGACATCAGCCACCTTGGTCCCCTCTTGTTCTTGTTCACCACTACCACCTTTTTTTGTTGATGGCATTTGTAGGAATTGTTAAAGTACAAGTGACGATATAAACGAATTCTTGCGTATGAATGTTAGTAGATTTTTAAAAACCATGTTGTAAATATTTTTTACGGATTTTGTTTGATTTAAAAATCATGAAACAAATCTTGTTTTGGGCTTGAAATTTGTAAGATATATGTTAGGAATACTATATTGAAGCGAGGCCAAGCAACAAACAAGAAAAAATGGAGCTAAAATAGCAATTTTTCCTATTGTTCTTTGCAAGCAATTTCTAGAATAATATCAAAATCACACTAGAGTCCGAGGTTTTTAAAGATGAAAGATATTTGAAACTATAGGATTAAAGTTTAGGGGTAGAATTTATTTGCTTTGGACTTGAAGAAAGAAGAATGAGTGCAATTTAGTTTGTGAATGAAAGAGAAGAACAAAGAGGAGAAGAGAAGAGAAGACAATAAGAGATGAGGAGAGGAAAGGAGAGTAGTGGGAAGAGGCTCTTTGAGTGTTGCGTGAAATCTCAGGCTTACTTTTGCTTTTCTCTAAAAGAATACCCTACTTAAAAAAGTTGCGGATGTCTACTATTATTTCTCAAAACCCAAAAATATCATTATTTGGGATTTTGATACTTACACATGTTGACAAGAGACTAAAAGAATTAAAATTAATAAAGCACCATGTCTTCCTTGAAACAAACAAAAAGCACCATAAGTGGAGCAACAAACACAAAGACAGTCTAAACTAAGTAGAACGTTGAAGGCAAGAGAACATCTTTGCAAGAGAGGGAATTTTGCACACATGATATCTACGGATGGACTATCTCGAAGTCGGATGGAAGATTAAGAAGGAACATTACAAAGTCAATATGCTTTCACTGTTGCTATAGCTTTCAGATCCAAAGAAAGTGGTTAATGCAAATTCATTTCTTTGCAAACAGTTAAGAATTATTTGTGATATTTAACAACACTCTAAGATCCTTTTTAAGGCCGAATAATTATTTGCACACTTCATAAATACGAGTGACATCATTCACGCTAGGGTACATATGTTTGAGTTTTGAGATGTTCCAAATGGCTTGGGCAATATCAAGAAAGAGTGATTATAAATGAAAATATCGGCTGATATATATTGGTATCGGGTTCGTTCGATACTGATATTTATTGATGTTGTGACAATATTGTGATGTGTTGCCTACACATCAATATTTGTCAATATATCCAACATTTGGCCGATATATGGGCCAATATATCCTAATCATCTTACATTTCTTAATTTTTTTCAGCCGTATGCATTATTTAATATGTCTAAAATCAATATGGTCATGACCAATGCTGATATGAACATTTTTATCCATGGTGGTGATGATCTAGTGTTGGAACGGCATTGGAACAAGCTGTAGGAATTGTTCCTTCATACAACACATGAGATCTCCTAACTCACGAGACACCAACCAATGATCTTTCTTGTTTCGAAATCTTCTAATTCATAAATAGGGAAGAATATAACACAATATTATGCTTTAGGGTAAACTAGATAATAGATAATAGAATAAAATATAACTCAATATCTTGCAACTTCAAAATAAATGAGAGTAATATAGTAGAGCATGGTCATATTAATGGACAAGATACTTAGGTTTTTGTCATTTGATATGAGACGCCAGACTCAATGAACCAAGTATTAGAAGATGTTAAGAAACAAGCGGAGTGACATTTATGAATAAATAGTCATAAAAGACGAACCCTAACCAATAATTAATCATGAATAATCCTCTGCTGATAAGACAAGAGTCTCATTCTTTGAATATATAGCACGAACAGATAGGGTATTAGTGTCAACCTTAGAGCCTTTGTGTCATACTGATTAGAAGTTGTGATCCTACTTCCCGTGTAACTTTCAATACTTGTTCCGTATATGATCAACTCTACCATGATGAGGATGCGACGGTTTTCCATCACTCTACTACCATGACCTTGATGGCCCACCTTTCTACCACCACCTTAGCTGCCCGATAGTGTATGGCTAACAAAAGCTACCTGATTAGCTAAAACCAATATTAATTGTGTGTGATGCACCACGATCAACATAGGATTGGAGAAAATAATCATTCAAGGAAGTCAATTTCAGAGCCTGCTAAATCTGGATTGAACATATTCAGTTTAGGTTCAGCCTGCAATGAAACATGGAATAGTAAAAAGCTCACACTGCTCATTTATATGCATCATATTGTCACCTTTTTGGTAATCCGCAAAAGGACATTCAACTGTTCATAGAGTTTCTTGAAGTATGCTTATTGCAAAGTAATCATCTACAATCTAGTCTTTCTGACCTAAATGAAAGAAAGAATTGGATGTATGAAAAGTTCTAGGCATCTAGGCCTTATATTATCTAGAATAGAGAACTGAAAAATATTCTCATAAGTCTTTTATAGCATCTATATGTGTCATTGAATCATCACCCTCTACTCTATTGAGTTAATCAACTGATTCACAGAATCGCACTTATGCCCCAGTTGATTTGATCGAGGACTGGGAGGATAATCAATGTGATGTCTTTGTTATCAGTTCCTTGTATAGCTTGTAGAACTATTTTCTTAGTGATGTTAGTTTGTTCCACCAATTCGGTCATATGTAATACTAGAAGACATGGTTGAAACAATCTCAGAAGGCACAGTTTTTTATTCTCTTGTTTCAAATTCAGTAGCCATTGATAATCCATAAACAATCAAAAATTCACAATACTATCTTAGGATAATCTAGAAGCAGCCCAAAACAAATTATACCAACTGAAATCAAGCAAGGACCCAGCAAAGAAAAAGTGAAACAACAAACATATATAGATAAATACAAACAATAAAACCAGCAATAAAAGCACTTGTGAAAAACCACATTAACAGAGAAGAACAATGCAGAGAGCCACACTGGTCATACATTGTAGTAGATTATCACTGGAAAACCCTGATCACAGCTCTGAAAGGGAAACTTTAAGCTTTGATGGCATTTATAGGGAAAAGAGAAGAGGAGGAGCAACAGGAAGGCAGTTGAATGGGGAAACAACCTATCAATAGCATTTTGTTGTATGCACTTGTTTTTATAGACATACTCAATACCACAATGTCTAACGTACCCTTGCACATAACTACGTAGCATTCTAATAATGTTAGACGATGGTTTGGTATCGTTGTCCAAAAGTGGAATTCCAATTTTACGTGCCAATTGGAAGTATCTCAGTCTAACCTCCCACCAAATAAAATTTCCAGCGTCAGAGTTGTATGTTTTTACCTTTTTTAATTTATCAAAATTCCAAATCAATTCGCAAGTTCTTCTGCAAGTTATTTTTTAAATTGCTCTACTTTTGAGGTCTCATTAATCCTTTGCAAGATTTAATTCCTTGAGCATTTATTTTTTTAACTGTAGGCACATAGCATTGGCATGCTAGCATATTATGTAATCCTCAGGTGTTCTGTTTTTCTAAATATGCATTTTGAGTTTTGGAAGTTTGAAATTGAACATGAAATCTGCTGCTTAATTTTAAGTTAGATCCTTCCTTACATTCACTTGATGACCATGCTGTCTATTTTTGCTGTTGTAGGGGGGTAAGAACTTGGTTGACATTAGGTGTTAGCATATAATTTAATCCTCAGGTGTTCTATTTTTCTGAATATGCATTCCAAGTTTTGGAAGTTTGAAATTGAACATGATATCTGCTACTTAACTATACTTCAGATCCTTCCATACATTCACTTGATGGCCACACTGTCTATTTTTGCTGTTGTAGGGGGACAAGATTGGCATTTTTTTCTGAATATGCATCCCAAGTTTTGGAAGTTTGAAATTGAACATGATATCTGCTGCTTAATTGTACTTTCACTCCTTCCATACATTTGCTTATTGACCGCACTCTCTATTTTTGCTGTTATAGGGGGACAAGGACTTGGTTGGCGTTAGTCATGTTATTGTTGATGAAGTGCATGAAAGATCTCTCTTGGTGAGTTTGCAATTTTTTAATTTTTTTAATATTTTAAGAGTCCAATTGAGAGTTTAAAGTTTGGTTCATTCATGAATGTGGCTATAATTATTAGCCTATCATTAATAATTTCCATTAGCCGGATCTTATTAATTATGCTTTCGTCATATTACTTATACAGTGAAAGGTGTCACATGGTACTCTTAGTAAGCTTAATGACTCCACCATAATTAGGTTTTGTAGGTATCTGAAACTCAGCACTTTTCTGCATAACAAATAGCCACTTTTGTAATTTCTATTGGTTGAGTTATATTATTTGAGTTCTCTAATTGATCAGCAAGTCTCCAATCAATTTTTTAGTTACTGCAGAACTTATTATTTTGGACAAATGGAAATTATTATCTTAAGTTGAAGTCAAATGTAGGAATATGCAACTGCTAAAAGTATAGGGCCCTGCACGGTGTGGTCTCATTGTCATATCCACTAACATTAGGACACTTACAAGGCTTGTTTTAATTTTCAATATCTTACTTTGGAGTGACCCTTGGTGTAAAGTTGGTATTATGCTATATTTTGACTTGAAGTTATGAATTGTTGGAATAGATTCATTTTTTATTGATCCAGTAATATACTAACATCCAACTCTTCCCTTAACCCACAATGCGGGATACTTCTTTTACTTCAGGGTAATTCTGTCCTGATTTTGAAATGTTGACGTGCATTCATTCTTTACCGTCTTTTTCTCTGCAATAATTGCTGATCCAGTAGTTTTTGTTTTAAGGTTGTAAACTATCATCAAACAAAAATAAGACAAAAAATTTCCAAACTGAGAGAATTGTAATGATCCTTTTATTGATGACAGGGAGATTTTCTATTGATTGTTTTAAAGAATTTGCTTGAGAAACAATCTTCTCATGGCACACCAATGTTGAAGGTCATTCTCATGTGAGGATTCAACTTTAATACTCATCCAAGGATGAAAAAATGTTTACTTTGACTTCTTAGTTGGGAACGTTGTTTGTTTCCAATGTTCAGGTCTGCAACGGTTGATTCAAGTTTGTTTTCATGCTACTTTGGCGATTGCCCAGTAATTACTGCTGAAGGCCGAACACATCCTGTGTCAACATACTTTCTGGAAGATATATATGAAAGTATCAACTACCGTCTTGCATCGGACTCACCTGCCTTCTTAAGCTTTGAGCCATCCGGACATGAGGTCTTCTAAGTCTAACACTTCCTATGTAGTATATATATTTTTTTAAAATTTTCAGTGGAGAAAATTATTAGGATTGTTTATGATTATTGTCTTTGAAATATGTTCATTTTCTCCTGCTTTGTTTTTTCTTTGTATTTCTCTGGTATTTATCCATGCATTTTTTTCAGCTATGACAGAAGTCATATTTGCCTCTCTTGCAGATATATTGGTCTATGTACCTTTCTTTTCCTCCTTTGTGTAATACATGATCAAAGTTGGAGCTTTGTTCATAGACTTATCACGTTACAGTTTACATTTAGGGTTGGAAGTTGAAAAGGAAGGAATTTGTTAAAGCTGCCAGAGTATTCGATTGTGGCATGCATGCATTGTTACCCCGGGCCAAAAAAGGAAATAAATTTTGGTTGCTTACTTTTTTTTTTATCTTTTTAAGACTGCTGGATCATGCATTACTACTTTGTGTGATAGAAATTGGCTGATGTGGTCATGATTGTCGGCGTAGATCACAATTGCTTGTGAACCATGTTCCATGGATTTACGTAGCTATGTGTAGCATGGATAAATATATCGGAAGCGGTGGCAATCACATTATATTGGGAAAACCATGTCAATATCACTAGCAACCAAGTCCAAACTGAGTTATTTACTAAATTTGACGTATTTTATATATTTGAGAAGTTTTAGCCAATTTCATTTAATAGAATCGGCACCTTAGCAAGTAGGAAAACGCCATGTTGATCTGTATCCCAGAGCAAAACTCTTTTCCTCGTTTCTTGGATTGGATGATTGAGCATGATATCCTCCTTGCCCTTGATAATTGTAATAAAAAAGACCCAAACAAGTGAAATCCTTATTATTGGTAAAATCCATGGTATTCCCTGATTTGCTAAATCATGTTATTGCAGCTGACCTTGGAAAGGTTTGTGCCATTGGGGTTCCCACCTCAGAAAGATAAGACTCACCTCCCTTAAGCCCCACGATATGGGAACCTTGTGCACTGGGCTTCCTTTTTTGTTTTTCCTTTTTATTATATCATTTGAAAGATGAATTTATTCACCTAAAACATGTTTTTGTATTCAACAAAAAACAGGAAAGAAAATATGTTTTTGTTGTGAGCAAAAACGGGGAATAACATGGTTTGTGCTACACCTAGAGTGATCTTGACTAGGGAAATTCCATGCAAATTTTTGCCTATATTTCTGATGTTAGCCTTTGAAAAAAGTGGTTTGCAGTTCCTGCAAATAATAAAACTGTCTTTTATGAACTCCATTTTGTGCTTTAATTTATAAATGGTATAGCTTGGCACTTTCCTCTAGCTATGGTCATGCCTAACCTTTTATTAATTGTTTGCACCTACTGTCTTTAGATTCTGGTTGGACCTGTCAATAACCGCAAAGGGAAGAATCTGGTATTATCTTCATTGGTTGATGAATCTCTTCTTTCGGATGAATGCACCAACCAACATTACATTCCAACTGCTTATCAAGCATACAGTGAACAAACACGTCTGAATCTGGTAGATGACCGTTTCTTTTAGTGCAAAGTGGCATGGACATCATGTTTATTGTATCATGTTTTAAACTTATTTCATGATACTTATGTACAGAAAAGATTGAATGAAGATGTCATTGACTATGATCTTCTTGAAGACTTGGTATGTCATATTGATGAAACTTATGGTGATGGAGCCATTCTTGTTTTCTTACCCGTAAGTCCTTGATTTGTTCAGGTGCTTCTTGAATTTCAAATGTTGAGCAAGCAGTATTAATTATGAACCATTGGTCAAACTTGCACTGTAGGGTGTTTCAGAAATTTACACATTACTTGATAGATTGGCTGCTTCTTATTGCTTTGGTGGAGAATCTTCTGAATGGCTCCTGCCATTGCATTCATCAATTGCAGCATCCGACCAAAAAAAAGTGTTTCTAAAACCTCCCAAAAACATACGCAAGGTAAGCGTTATAATTTTTCATTTTTTTGTTTTCATTTTAAGTCTAGTGGGCAGTGGCAGTACAGTTCTTTTCACATTGCCTTGCCTCACCATTTTTCTTGTTGACTTGCTTCACAATCACATATGTTGTGAACAGTGCATGCGAAGCTGATTGACTTAACAACATATGGATCAGTGAAATCAGTTATGCTTGCTGGCTTTCCTCAAAATGGAAAGTTCACTATCTTTAGTTCTTTACGTTTGCTTAGAAGAGTTCATGCAAGAGGCCTCGGTCATGTAAACGAACTATTGAAGATACTCTTTAGCATAGATTAGGAAAACCTCCATTCCAATTATGATTTAGTTTATCCAACCTCAAGAAAGACTCTTACCATAATTGTGGGAATAATCCACCATCTTCAGTTTCCCATCCAAACACTGGCTAATTCAATTTTCTTCCTGTTGGAACATCTAAATTCTTTGATCCCTTTCCCAGCAACCTTCTTTGATTCGAACAGCATTGCCATTAGACAAGACATGGAAAGATCTATGTTGAATCTATAGAGATATAGAGCTTGGAAACATAATCTAGAATTGAAGAAACAGACAGAAGCAATGAATTGAGAGGCAGAGAAGTGAATAGGGTGGAGAAAGAGCAGAAGGGAAAAACAGGAGAAATGTCTTAGCAAACTAGTCATGAGTGTCGACATTCATTGCCAACTGTTTGCTTGTTTTGAAGCATGTGTTCTTGCTTCTTCTTCTTTATGTAATCAAGAGGGTTTCAATGGAGCATACAAAACTCCTATGTTAAATCCATGAAAAATCCTCAAATTAAACTCGTGTTCAACTAGGTCTTTCGATATTTTTATTTGTAAAAAGCCTGGGGGAAGGTGACTATTCCTTTTGTTGGTTAGATCATCCGTGGTGGAAGAAAGACACTTGTTAAAATCTTGGATTTTGTCAAGCATCTCTTTCTCTCATGATGGCATGTCTAAGATGCAGCTAGACTGACAGGCAGATGATCATATGGATGCTTTTTGCTGGCAAAGCTACATAATTGCTGGAGTTG
Source organism: Nepenthes mirabilis (assembly GCA_025585075.1). Taxonomy (NCBI): domain Eukaryota; kingdom Viridiplantae; phylum Streptophyta; class Magnoliopsida; order Caryophyllales; family Nepenthaceae; genus Nepenthes; species Nepenthes mirabilis. The sequence continues at coordinate 52,271 of JAODPA010108482.1, forward strand.
TTATTTGTTCGATTTATTACTCTCATCCACAAGATATCATTGTAGTTGCAAAATTTTTCCTCCCTTATATTGTGATCCATTTGAATATATATTTCTCTACAAGTTTGGTGTCATCAGAAAACCACTACGGATCTGATGAAAGTACACTAGTATAGTAGTCAATATTAATCTTTGCTGTGCACTATTAATTAAAGGGTACACTTGTCAGCATTTTCTACCTTGTCTTTTCCTCCTTTGGTTGTTTCTTGTTTTTCGTTTTTGTTTGTTTCTTTCAAAACATTCAGATTGCTCGTTAATTTGCTAATGTTGCCTTTCTTAAGAGATTTTACTCTGTGCCCTGCAACCTTGTGACTGAAAAGCTCTGGCAAGCAGCACTAGATGCTCCTGCCCGCATGAGAAATCGGGGGCATGAGAGGACATAAGAGATCCCTGAATTAATACCTGCTGTTATATATATATTGTAAATTCTTTGTAATATTATGTTGATTTCCTTGTCAAAACTATGGTGTGCAGGTTATCATTGCCACAAATATTGCAGAGACAAGCTTAACGATAGATGATGTGGTTTACGTGATCGACTCTGGAAAGCACAATGAGAACCGCTACAATCCACGAAAGGTCTTACATTTGTCTTTATAATAATCATAGAAACACCATGACCGATTTCATGATTCTTGCCTATGACATTCAAATGTTCTGTATTTCTTGGTATTGGTTACTATTGATGTTACAGAGAACAGTGTTTATTTTTATAAGCTTCCACTATTCTATAGACCAAGGAGACTAAAAAGTTGATATCACTCTGTCGCTCTCTCTCTCTCTGCTTTATTGGGTGATGGGATCTTAGAAATCTGATAAGGCATGTTGCTCTTTAAAATTAGTTATTTGTAAACAGTCATCTTCCAAATGGTGAGCCTTGTGCACTAGTAAGATTGCTCTGTTCTGATATAGAGATCATTAGTTCAAACCACAAACAACTATTTTTTAATGCTGAGTATAAGACTGCATACATTTAGGCCTTCCTAGGGCTCATGATGTGCAAGCTTGTACAGTATGTCGTCCTTCTATAATCATCTTAATCCTGTAATATCCATATAATATTTTATCCACCAAGGAGAAAAATGTCTAATGGGGTTTTCTAGGTTCTCTGTTTGCTGTTTTCAAAACAGGCTATGACTTATAATCTCTTGCACTAGAAACTTTCAAGCATGGTAGAAGATTGGATTTCACAAGCAAATGCAAAGCAACGCCGAGGGAGAGCTGGACGTGTGAAGCCTGGAATTTGCTTTTGTCTGTATACACGACATAGGTTTGAAAGTGTTATGCGTCAGTTCCAGGTATTTTATGCTCAAATAAGAAATTTGAAGGTTTATGGTTAGCAATTTCTTGAAACTTCTGCTTTGATATTATTCAGTTATTGGCTTTTATGTTACCTGTCATTCTGGTGGTAGGTTCCTGAAATATTAAGAATGCCACTTGTAGAGTTGTGCTTACAGATCAAGTTACTTTCTTTGGGAAACATAAAATCATTCTTGTCCAAGGTAATATTTTTCATGCTGTATTTGTTTCATTGTCCAATGCAGTTTGATCATTCCTCACCCCTCCAGAGGGTGTAAATACTTGTGTGTAACTGACACTCTCTAAAGTAACTTTTCTGCTTTCAGGCATTAGAACCACCTAAGGAAGAGGCTGTAGACTCAGCAATTTCATTACTACGCGAGGTAATCTAAATAGTCTTCATGTATTCCTGTCAGGGCACGTAAATTTTGTCTGAAAATTGTTGTCTCTTCTTGCTTATCTGCAAAATAATCCAGATACCTTTATTAATGGAACCAAGATTGCCTTTTATCACAAAGAACTCATAAATAGATAATTTAACTTATTCACTTTACTCCACATTGCATTATTAGTTGAATTATTGTATTCATTATGAGTGGCGAGTATAATTGTGCAACATGACAGTCTGGGTGGCATGGCTACCATGATCAATGGAGTCCATTAGGTTTCTCCTAGAAGGTTAGCGAATTTGTTCTCAAAGTGTCTTTCAAGCCATCAGTCATGTGGTTTTTTTTTGGGGGTGGGGGTGATCCATTCCAGGTGTAGTGGGAGTTGGAGTTTTTGGAATTACATCCTACATTTGAGAAAATCTAACTAGTTTTGAATGAAGGTTTACAGCCACAACTCTGTCATGTGATCTTTTGCAAGAATGCATATGATTTATGCTTAGAATGTGCTATCAAATCTATGGAGAATTATATTCTATACAGTAATTATTGAATATAAGTACATGTTGCGTTCAAACTGAATGACTCTATGAGATTACATTGATACTTCAACATATATAGTTGCTTTGATTTTCTTTTATCCCAATTGCCTCCTATATTGATGAAAACTAGTTCCTTCCCGAGGGATGTGTAGGATCATTCATGTATTTTATCAACTTTTGGCTCATATTATGGTATCTTGTTTTTCTAAATGGTTTCCCAATTGTAATTTGATGCTTTTACATGGGCCAAATTTCACCATGATAATCTGAAGTGAATCAGGAAATGCGTTATATATTTAATTCAGGTGCTCTCCTGGCATGCTACATCCATCATGAAGGCTCTAGGGAAATCTAGTATGATTTATTTGCGTCTGTCCCTGCTGAAGGGAGGGGTTTCCAAGATTGATTTCTTCATCTATACATGGTGTACAATTATGATTGGAACAGTCAATGTATATCTATATCCTATTACAAATCATCATTTCTACATAGGAGGAATAATACTTCTAATTGATATGAAAATACATTCACTTTACTACCCGCAAAAAAGAAAAAAAATACATTGACACATATTTGTAAATTAGACATAGGTTTTTGTGGACACATTCACATGCTTGCACTCCATTTTTTGTGCGTGGACACATTCATTTGCTTGCACTCCATATTTTTGAACAATACCACACATATAGAAGTTGGAATTTTATTCACGCACTGTTTTTAGTAACAACACAGTGAAGCTGCCAAGATATTGGCAAGTGAAACATTCAAGTGAATATGAGTACTGGGAGAGGTGGTCCAGTCCACTCTGCTTCACTTCCAATTTTTTGCTTATATTTCCAGCTCATATGTTACTGGGTTTTAAAGACTTGAAATACCATAGTATACTGGAAATCAATATGCTACCCAACATTATTTACTAAAACATTAGCTGAACATGCCAATAACAACTTCCGTTGTCAACTTCATTAGCGGTTGCATGGAGGGAACAATCTATTCATTACATTTGTGGTATCAATTAGGCATTCCTCTCGCATTTCTCTTTTGACATCTTGCTATGTTTCCTTCTTCACTATCTGACAGTTTCTTGTGGTCCTAATGCCAATTTATGGTGATATAGTTGCAAGAAATTTTTGATGACTTGATGTGAGCAAACAAGTCCCTTTAGGTCCGTTCGCATGTTAGTAAAATAGCTTCGAACATGTTTTGTTCACAATTAGTTTCTAATTTACATATACACTTACTACTCTGGTTTTATCTAGCATGGAAAAGTATTGGCTAATATTTGAAATATTATTCACTATGTATCGATGACGTGGGGTCCCTTTACCGATATTTGATGGTACATGGAAAATATCTGCATATATATATATATGTATCCCTTTGGAAGACATATTGCATTTGTCAGCCTATATTTCTAATATTGGCTTTTTTAAAAAAAAAAAATTATTTGGCTTCTCTTTTGGAAGACTAAATTTGTATGTTTAAAAATATTTTGATTTACACAAATCTTCTAAGAAGCCTAAAATCATGTTTTGTAGAGGTATAAAATATATATAGATTAAAAGTTTTTCGGTATTTTTTTAATGGCCCAAAAAGTATATATCAAGTTTAATTTTAATAAAATTGATGAAAACTCTTGAAAAATGTAAAAATTGGATTAAAGATGGTCAAAATTTGGTGTATAGATCACTTTTGTTGTAGTCACAATAAAAAAAAAAAAGAAATTGTGTCGGTGCTATCTGAAACGGATGTGCATCAACTGATACAGTTACCAACACCAATACCAATACTAGTACTAGTTTTATAATCTATGGACTATTATACCAAAGCTTAATTCTAGAGCCTGTTTATTGCTCGGTATTGTTCAAAATAGATTGGTGGGTAAATTTTACAAAGAGGCTTGCAAGAACTCCATATTTATGGGACATAATTTTGTCAAAATTCAGATGCTAAGCAGTGCAATGCCAAAAAAAAAAAAAAAAACTGCTAACAACAAGTACACAGCTGGGAAGTTACTGGTTTTTCTAGCATTAAGTATGAGACTAAGCACAAGAGCTTTTCCATGTTTGGACATGTTAAAGGGAGGGCAATGAATGTACCACCAAGAAATCTAGACAGGATTCAAGTCATCGTTACATAGCCGACTTTAGAAATCTAATTTAGTGCAAATAATTAACTCTGTTGAAAAGTCTATGTTTCTGGGCCTTGGTAATCGGGACATTGTTTTGGATGTACTTGGCTTGCTGAGTCTATGTTTTGTGGATATCAAATATATTCCATACAGCTGGTGGCAGCATTCCACTTATACACTTGCTGGACTTCTTTATTTTCTTTGCATGACTTCAAACAATTGCAATTATTCGTATTTTTTTTTCTTTTTCTTATATATATATATATTTTTGTTACATCACTTGGGATTTTGACTGTGTTTTGTTTCCTTTTTTTAAGGTTGGTGCTATTGAAGAAACTGAAGATTTGACACCTCTTGGGAAACATTTGGCCAAACTTCCTGTTGATTTGCTACTTGGAAAGGTCTGATTGACACCTCTGGCTTGATGTGTCATTATCGTAATTCTAGCATTTGAGTAACATGTTACTTCACAAGTGTAGTCTTTGTTTTTGAGAAAAGATTATGACAGGAGAAATCTATTTTTGATTCAATACACTCCCATAATGGCTTATGTATATGTGCACTTATTTCATATTAGAATTAATGGCTACTAAAATCTGTATTTTTGTATCCTTCAAATTTTTATTTAGAACTTTTAGTTGCAAAGGTCTTTGTTCATCAATCTAAGAAGCGTGGAAACTCTTTGAAACTTAAAAGTGTCTGTGTCCGACATATGTTGAACATTGATACGCTCTAGACATCCTCCAACATATATCAAAATTTTTTTAGTCCGACACGTTGAATAATTTTTGGACACATTTTGGACATATTTTGAACTCATTTTGTCATTGATATTTGATATTTATCCTTATATGAAAGCTATATTGGTGTTATTGGCTTTATATGAATGCATACCGCTTCTTCCTTTATATTTTTTTTTATGTGTAAGATTTAAAAAATATATATTTTTATTTCAAATTTATAAAATAGTAGTATTCATTAATTAAAAAAATTATAAATAATAATTTTAGTTTATGTGTTGTGCCCTTAATTTTTTAAAAATAGCATGTCGGTGTGTCGAGATTGTGTCGTATTTGTGTCCCATATCGGTGTTCATGCTTCATAGTCATCGATTGCAATAATAAGATGTCTAATTCTGCAACTTCTGCTCTAGAATAGCTCAATTAACCTAGCAGATGGGGTAAGTATTTTCCATGTCCCAGCAATACATAACAATCACCCTGAAGATACTAGAGAGAGGTGAAATGAATTGGTAGGCTCAACATGATGTCCCCAATCAATCTAACCCTTCCCCCTCTTGATAGATATCAACCCCTCAAACCTTTTCAGAAATAGATCTCTAATTGCCTTCTCTAGTGCAAGAAGGCAATTCTTGATAACTAGAATCTTTTCCATCATGCAATTCTTGCTTTTGGAGTTGCTCAGTGGTCCCACTAATTAGATTGCTTTAATCCAAATTAATCCTTATGGCTAGCCTTGTGTCATAAACTACAAAATCGATCTCAAGTAATCCAATCATGAAATTGTTGGCCCACTAAAAGACAGCCATTAACTAAAAGCAAAAGAAGTACTGAAAATGAGGTGTCTTTATCTCATTCCAATCGAGAATCTTTCAGTCATTCCCTTCCCTTAGCTTCATTGATTAATGATTACCCTGCTTAAGGCTTCCATGGCACAGAAAATAGCAATGGTGATACTGGATCTCTTGTTCCCAAGCCTCTAGAGCTCCAATGGGGATCCAATGATCATCCAAGATGATAATTGGAGGGAATTGGACAAAACGTAGTTTTCAATCAACCTCTTCTGACATTCTCTAAAGTTCCTTATTCTTTTCACTTATAATAAGAAACTCCTTGTCTCATTGTCGACAGCCTCCAGCAGGTTTGCAAACTCACACTCATCCCTTATTTGAGCCAGGCTTCTACTAGCTCATTAGCAGTCAATGTTGCATCCAAAATTTGCCTGTCCTTGATAAAATCGTGTTGATTACCAGAAATGGTGCTGAGAAGCACCTTCCTCATGGGATGACCAATATCTTTGTCTAGTTCTTGACTTCTAGTGCACGGTTCATAAAGTCCAACTCATCCACAAGTATGATGGCCTTTCCTCCGGCCACCTTCAATACAGCAAAGGTAGAAGTGGCATGCACGGTCATCTCAAAATGCCATGCTTGTGGGAAAAATGTACGAAATTCAAACTCTGCTAGTACATCCAAACATCTTTAGGTGAAAGCTACAGTAAAACAATAGAGGCTTGAGGCCCTAGGCCCACCAAGACTCCTACCAGCTTTTGATGACTCATCTATGTCTTAAAACATCTAGCAACTCATCTTCAACAGGTAAGAGTGTAGAATGCGCCTTTTCTGAAACTCTTCCATAAATAGCTCTTGGGAAAAATACTTTTTAATGTGCTCTCTCTGTTTATTTCCTCCAAACATGAATCTCCAATCTTTTTACCTGCTATTGCTCCCTCTAATCCTTAATCTTTGTGAGTTTCACTTCCATTAAGTGGCCACTGTATCACTCCATACAACATAGTTCCTCATTTGGCATACACATATTCTCTCATGCTAAGTCAACCCTAAAAGCGAATCTGGCATTACATAGAGATATTGATAACATACAGAGAAAGTGGTATTTGAGGATTTTTTGAGAAACGTTAACAAATAGTGGATCAATTTCAGTATAAAATTTAACTGAATAATTCTTTTCTCATTTTGGTACGCCCTGTTAGAGTGTAAAACAATTTTTGGGCTTTCATCGAGCAATTTAAACTTTTGGATATGTTAGTTTCTTGACGTGGTATGAGGCCTTGCTGATCAAGTTGTCGTGACAGCAATTCATCAAATCCCTATTTTCTATAATTATTTCTCGGTACATAATATCTAGTAACCCTGTGCTTAATCCATGTTTCATTCCTCGAAGGGCATTCGCATGAGGTTGTGTTAGATTATAACATCATTGTTAGGCCTTCACTAAACGGATTGAGCTTTTAGGTCTATTGGTTTCTTGACATGTTCAAAGGATTAAGAATTCCATTCCTTGTCAATGTTAAAAGAGTTTATTGGCTAATGTAAGGGAGTGACCCTAATGACATTACATTTTCCCATTAGGAACTAACCATCTTACCAGAGTCATCATCAGCCCCAAGCTCTATCCTATGGGAATGAAAAGTGGCCTTTCTAAGGGAAAACTCTATTGCTTTTAACAATATGGGATATATGTCTGATATCCACATGTATACCTTAATGTCCCCTATTTTAAAAGTGGCCTATCACTTCCATTTTGAAAACCAACCATACTATTCAAAAACTCCCATTCAGGGGGGAAATTTAGGTCAAGAAGAAATTTTTTGGCTTGATTCCTAAGTTAGGAAATTGAAGCCATCAGTCCTCCATAGTTAGGAACCAACACAAATACTTCTAAACAACTTGTTGTCAATTAAGATCTTATTGTCTACTCAAGGGGAAGGGGGCCTTAAAAGAGATCGACGATTGCACACTTCCTAAGAAAGAACCAAGAGGATATTCTAGGAAATACCCTCCATATTGATTCTATTACTAATGGTGATCTTGATATCCCTTTTCACTTAAGGAAAGGTGTGAGATCTTGTACACAACATCCTATTTCCAACTTGTTTGCTATGACGGTCTATCACCAACATATCGGGTGTTTGCTATTAATATGTCCAATCTAGAGATTTGGTGGTGTATTCATGATGCTTAGAAAATTTAGAATGGAGAATATCGATACAATAGGAGATGAATGCTCTAAAAAGAAACGATACATGAAAAATCTCATATGCACCTAGAAGAAAGCAACTGGTAGGGTGTAAGTGGATTTTTATTGCCAAATATAATCCAGATGGGAGTATAAGCCACTACGAAGAAATACTTGTTGCAAAAAGATTCTCACTCACATTTATGATATCGTCTATCAAGAAAAAGAAGAAATGCTCGATTAATCCGTAAATCAAATCCTTTTTTTAGGAACGTAACAGTGAATGGATGGGTAAGCTTGTTTTCTAGCTTGCCTCTTGGTTGCAATCTCTTTTTTAAGACTTTCCAATAGAAAACATTCTTTCTTTTCTCACTTTCCATTTCATTATTTCCGAACCATCTGGGTCTTCTATCATTAGTGGCAAATCAAGACTGGCCCCTGCCTTAATTAGTTGTGAAAAATGCCTTTCCTAATTGGAGCTAGTAGAGGAAGTATACATGGAGATACCATCAGGGTTTGAAACTAAAATCAATGCCAACAATATTTGTAAGCTTTGTAAATCTCTATATGGTATCAAGTCATCTCTTAGAGCATGGTTTGACAGGTTCACAAAAGCTATTAAGAAGCATGAATATGTGAAGCCATAACTCTTAATTATGGAGGTTCACCCAGGTGGCACTTCAATTATGCACCCAGTTAATGCTCTTGTATGGCGTGATCTGTTGCTATTATGATTTTTAGAAGGATGCAACACAATTATGGTGCCATAGGAATTGGGGAGTATTGATGATGCCTTTATGAGAAGAGAATGAACCTTGTATCATGTTTAATGCTCTATTTAATACTCCTAGAAGTCACACATTTGTATTAATCATGTAGATAGGATTTGTATCTACATATAGAGTAGTGTGCAACGGAATAAATACCAGCACTACTCACAAAAGCAGTCCACCCAAATACAGGACAGCAATGTACTCATCCAGTGCACTATTATTGAGGCGTTTTCAGATTTGGGTATTTGAGTTTTCACAAAATAACTGAGTGTTTTTGGTCTGAAGAGTGTTACCATATTATTTTCATCACTTGTGCTCTTTAATATATAATGAAACTACTCCATATTATGCTTGTAGACATAGCTCTTGTCATGATAATTAACCATGTAAATTTGTTTTCTCGTGTGTGATTAAATTTTTCCTTAGTTTTGCTCTTATAACAAAATATTCTTAGGGTCAAGTCAATCATAGCCTATTCACAAAATTTTCTCACATTGGGAAAATTGCTATTGTAATTGTTGATGGCAATGATGTAGTTGTGACGGGAGATTACATTGAAGAAACAGAAAGATGAAGAAAAGATACATGCTATGGAATTTGAAGTCAAAAATATAAGATCATTAAAATATTTTCTAGGCATGGAGGTTGCTCAGTCAAAAAAAAGAATTGAAATATACCTTAAACCTATTGAAATAAGGCGGAATGTTGTTTGCAGGCCTGCAAACACTCCAATGGATCCAAACTATGAACTCAGTTTCAAGGAAGGCAATCCACCAACGTAGAGAGATATCAACGACTTGTAGGAAAACTAAATTATCTCTTGCACGCATAGACAGAATTGGGCTTCCCAATTAGTATAGTAAGTCAAGTTGTGAATAAGCCAAATGAAGAACACCTCAATTCAATTTCTTGAATTCTTAGATACTTAAAGATGACTCATGCTAAAGGAAAACCATTTTAGAAAGGAGAAAATATAGGAGTCAAAATTTTCTTTGATGCTGACTAAGCTAGTTCTATTGTCCATTGAAAATCAACTACCCCTTATTGTACCTGTGTGTGGAGAAGTTTATTAATTTGGCGGTGCAGGAAATATTCAATTCTTGCTTATGTTGAAGAAGATATGTGGCCTCTGTTCAAAGCATATGTGAAGCGCTATGGTTGAAATGATTACTTAATGAGTTGAGAGTGCCAATTAAAGAGTCCTTGAAGTTGTTCCGTGACAATTTTGCGGCCATATGCATTGCAAAAAATCTGGTTCACCATGATAGAACTAAACGTGGTGGAGATAGATTGACATTTCATCAAAAAATTTTCTGAAGTAGAAATTCTAAATCTTATCTATATTCTAACTCATCTTCAAGTGGCAAATATTCTAACCAAGGCCTTTCCAATATTACAATTAGAAAAATTAACTTCCAAGCTGGAAATGATCAATCTATATTTACTAACTTGAGAGGGAGTGTTGGATGATATCAAAAATCATAAAGATCAAGCCATGATATATGTTGATTCCTTTTCTTGATTAGTTTTTGCTTTCCTTAGAAGGATTATTATTGTTTGAATAAAGTGATAAGGAAAGATCTCCTTAATTGATTCTTTCTTAATTCTCCTTATTTGATTCTTATCTATTTTTCCCCTTATTTTCTGGATGTGAATTATTATGGAGGGTTTGAGGAATTAGTGGCAGATTCTGCTGCTGCATCGACTCCTCTTGTTCCTCTATTAAATTTCTGATTTGTCATTGTAATTGGTGTGGAAATAGGAATATTCAATATTCTCCAAATCTATTTTTATTTTTCTACAAAAACAGTAAAGCACATGAGCATAAATGATAGGTCTGAAACTCACTGACAGGAGACAGTCTCTGTTGGGCCTATAAATGACAACAGAGACACAGACAGATTGTTCAGGAGGAAACAGCCTAGCCCATGATGTAAGAGATACTAATGAATTTGTCTCAAAACTCATTCCTGGAGTCTCAAGGACTGAAAGACTGACCTATGCCCTAAACCACCATTAGGCCCAAACATTCCATCTGCAGATCTAACCCAACGCCCCCGTGTTGTTAGCCTTTCAATGATGGGTTTCCCTTTGTCCTGTCCTAGACCATCCCAAGAACCTGTATCAGCTCATTGGATTTCGAAAGAGATGATCCAAATCTCATCTGTTGTCCATCATTTACCAGAGGTCCAAATGCCTACATTCCGTTATACCTCAGCAATAGTTTTCTATTGTTTGTGGAATTCAATCCCTTAAATTGTTGCTGATGCCTTGCTAATTTCACCACATCATTAGGGTATGCTGCATTTCAAGATGGCTGCCTCTTTGATATCTGTTTAAAGGTAAAAGGACAAGTGGAGAAGAAGAAAAAGAGAGAAGACTACACTGTTTCATATCTGATACCTGAACTGTAACCTCAATTTCTGGATGGTTCATGAATTTCATAATTTCAGCATTTATCTTATAATTTTTGGGTTAGCGTTGTTGCCCTGCATTTCTGATGCACATGAAACTGCCACTAAAATTTAGCTAGAATGGAACATCGTGATTCATTTTTTGTCTTTCATGCTGCAGATGTTGTTATATGCTGCAATATTTGGCTGTCTGTCACCTATTCTTTCAATTTCTGCGATTTTAAGCTACAAGTCACCTTTTGTACAACCAAAGAATGAGGTCTGTTCTTTTAATTTAACATGATTCCTACTATATCCTTGGAAGTTCAAAAATAAAGTAGTGGTGTCACAAAGGTCTTCTGGTCCTGAATTTCAGAGGGAATCTATTGAAAAACTGAAGTTGGCAGTTTTAACTGATAAACTAGAAGGTTCAACCAATCCAAGGGACAGTGACAGGCAGTCTGATCACATTGTAATGATGGTTGCATACAGGAAATGGGAAAAGATTTTCCAAGAGGTTTGTTGTGCATTTTACCTGTTGGCCTTGTCATTTCTGCCTTTTAATAATCACATTCATGCTCCTTTAATAATTCTGTCCACATGAGGCTTGCTTCAATGCACTACTGTTGAAATCCATATCTGTTTTCTTGAAGTGGCAGCATTTCATTTCCCGCTTTTGCTCCTCGGAAAAAGGAAAAACAAATTGAATTGTTCACAAATAGACAGGTGTTTAGTTATCATGTTGGTTTTTAAGAAACCAGATATCTTATTTCTTGGCTACTCTAGTTCCTTAGACTGATAATTCAATGCAGCCTTGAATTATAGCTTATCTGTTTAGCATGTATGCCTTGCTTCTTACGGATTCAGTTACACTGACACCAGTCTTCTTTCTCATGCAGAAAGGAGTTAAGCAAGCAAATAATTTCTGCAGCTTGTACTCGCTAAGCAGCTCGGTTATGTATATGATCAGGTTTTAAATTTGTTTCTCTTACCTTGCTGCCTAGATGTAAAAATGTTTCCATACTCAGTGTATATATTTGGTGGACATTGATCATTAGGAAACCTTCAGTGGTCTGTATGTGGTGAACCATGTTACCCAAATTTCAACTTTTCTTGCAGTCTCACTTATACAAATACACACATTTAATTCAATGTTGGTTAAGCGAGTAGTTACACTAAAAATGCTTGCATGGGCAGATGTTGATTGATACCATTTTTGGTGACCCTTGAAGTTAACCACCACTGCCACAAGAATTAATGTAAGATAAGGTGGTGTTGATTGGAATGGCTGCCATTAGACTAGACTTCTTGAAAAATGTGTCAACTGTCAAGTTAGCAAATGATCATGCGTTCTTTGGTTAACGAACTAGAATTGTGACAGTGTCATGTAAATATAACTCTGTTTTTCTCCTGTTGTTTTTTGGTTAAAATCCTTTTGCCTATTTAACATACACTATACGGTTGAATGGGTAGAAGGAGAAGAGAAGTTGATGCAAAACAGTAAAAATTGTGGCCCATTTCACAAGACTCCCACATCAATGTTTTTGGGAGTGTCAAATAACACAGCCTTAATTCTGCATTGCAAACCTTTGGCTGAACCTATAATTTTTATAATAGAGTAACTGTACCGTTATGCCAAGGCTCACCTCAAATGATGCAGAAGATCACATGCCATCTTTTATTTATGTATGAATTTCTTCTTGTCTAAGATTGGGAAAGTTATGATTTGGCATATCTTTTAATTTAGAAGAGTTTGAGGTAATTTAGAAAATTAGACTTGATGTTTCTTGTAAATTCAGTTGTGCTCTTCTCATTTTTTGACATGTTGAATTGAACTTTATTTTATTTTATTTAATTTTTTGAGTTTGCTCTTGGATTTTTCTTTTTATCCTGCATCAATTATTGTCAAAACCCAGTTTTTGATCTGGGCTTCTTGCCACCGTTGCAATAATAGTTCACTTTCACAGTTGATAGTCAATGTGAGAACCATAACCCACCACTGTTGCTGTAAATCGGCCTGTTGGCCCTGTTGTTTTTGCAATCACCCATTTCCCTGTGCTTAACCACCAATATCCCAAGCCAAGCATGCCTTAGTCACAATAGCTTCATATCATAGTCACATTGACAGTTTCAAAACCTTCCTTCAAACCCATCTAAACCACCCACAGATCATTGACAGCCCCCAAAACCTAACCCATGCAGGCTCTCGAGACTTGAACACTAAATGACAAGACCTGAATCTGCAACCACAGAAAACCTCTGTAATCCACCAATCAGTCCTCTTAAAGCTTCTCTTGCAACACCAATCATCAGCCTATGGAAATAATCCTCCAATATCCGGTCGAGTATGTGAGAAGTAGATGAATTTTCCCACAAGTCATTGGTATCTTCCTCGGACAATTGGATGATCCTTGGCCTCTTCTCCTAGCCTTTGGCTTTGATTAATCAGGTACATTTGATGCCTTGCTTCCCAAGTTTCTGGTTTCTCTCAAGAGATGAAGTGTATATTTTCGTAATGGAGCATCCAACAAAGACGTACTTAGAACCCCAGTTTTGTGAGTAGATATGAACAAAGGATGCACAACCAAATACTTTACGTGGTGATTTGTTTGATATACAAAGGTCCTTGAAGATTATTACTAGGAAGATTGTAGGGCCTTGATTTTCTAGCACTCTAGTGGGCATTTTGCTAATCATGTTTGTAGTCGTGAGGGTGGCCTTTCCCCAATTCAATTTAGGGACATGATTGTGAAGTAAGAGTGCACAACATTGATGAAAACACCAATATCGAGAACAGTATCGGTTGAGACTATATTGGACAATACGTATTTATATTAAATATATATGAAGAGAAAAGATTTTTAAAAAAATCATAAACCAATAGAGAATATTGGCTATATTGGCAACATTTTAAATATTCATTGATATATCAATAATACGATTATATATTCCAAATTATCTCTATATCGAAAAATATTGGTGTAGGCGACCCGATACCGGTATATATTGGCCGATATTTTCATTTGTGGTGCATGGGTAACATCAAGGAGGAGCCTATTTTTATGTTCGAAACAACTTCATTATGTTAAGGTATGTTTACACAAGAGGTTACATGAATAATTCACTCTTGGTGAAAGAAAGGGTGTAGTTAAAGTAGTTATGCAAATTGTTGGGTCTAATTCTTTTGTTCGATACTCTGAATTGGTTTTGATCCATTTTATGAGATGTTAGGATGGTAGTACTAGCCTCGAATTTGTCCTTAATAAGGAACACCCATATTGTCCAATAGCAATCAACAATAAAGGTGATGAACCACTTGGATTCAATTACATTTAGAATTCTCGAAGAACCCAAAATATCGGTGTAAATTATTGAGAAAGAGATAGTCAAATCGGCCCTATTCGTAGGATAGGACATACAATGATATTTTGCAAATTCAGACAGTGTAATGGAAATTATTGACATTAATTTCTTAAAACAAAGGAGGGAACATGGTTTTAAAGACGGAACAAAGGTGGGATGGTTATATATGTTAGGCCCTTGTGCTCGTCCTTCTTGGCCTCTCAAATCTTCAAAATAGTGAAGTTCATTCCTCTCCCTAATAAATCCAATTGTCCTCCCAATGGTTTGATTTTGGATTAGACAATGAGTATCAAAAAAATGTTACTTTATATTTCAAATCTTAAGTGATGTGATAGAAGATGGGGACGAGATTTATAGTACTTTTGAAGCATGTAAAAACATTGTGTAAGGGTAAGTAGGGAAGTAAATTTATAATGCCTTGGCTAGCAATTGCAATGGAAGATCCATAGGCAACTTTGATATTTTTGTTTCCAAAACACGACTTTTTAAGTGTTAAATCGTCTAGAGTAGGAGGTTATGTGATCTATGAATTCAAAATCATCACTAAGGAGCCCTGGATAGATGGCATTGAGGCACCAAGAGAATATGAATTGAAATACTTATTTGAGTTTGCACACAACGATATACCAAATGTTTTTATCAAGGAATTTAGGAATTCTTAGAGTTTATTTTCCTCTTCCTTCCTTAGGTAACCTTACTTGGTTATGGGAGGAGATTGATCTTCTTGGTATGGATTTCACCTTTGGTGAAATTGGCTTTGGGTTGCGGTTGTCTATGGAATCTCCCATTCCAGTTCAATACTTGTACCTTGCCATGAAGTTTAAAGCAATTTTTTTCTATGTCCTACAATTTTTGCAATAATTGCACCATAGCCCTTTCTGGGTAGGATTAGATGTCTTACTCCCATCGGTCTTCCTATACTCAATGGTTGCTCAGTGTCCCAAATGGAAGTTGGCATTCTCCCATTTAACATAGCAAGGAATTCAAAGATCCCATCTCTCCACAAGATTTGAGTCCCTTGGCATCCTCGGGCTACTTCATCTTGAAGTCTTGATGATAGTCCATTTCTAGTTAGAGTCCTTTCATTAGGTTGTAAAACTCGATCACAAACAATGTATCAAGGTCTTCGTCTTGATTTCATAGGCTAAGGATGCATCTTGCACATTGAAGTAGGTTTGGCATACTGTCTCCCCTATTTCTTCGGCCATAGTGAGAAACATCCAATTTTTTCTTATCTATGGCTGGGTCGAATTCCATATGGTCTTGGAATCCTCCCCATCCCAAGCTAGAAAACTAAGATCTTTAGGTCTTGGACCTATATCATTTAAGTAGTTTAGTTTTCCTCTTCCCTTTAGCAAGGTTCTCACAATCTAGGACCACCGGAGATAGTTTATCCCCTTGAGCTGGTTGGATTTAGGCTTTGGAGGTGGCCCGATGATGATGACTTTTGTGATGGCTCCATTGTAGTAATGGTCTCAAACATTTCAGACTTGTGATGACTTGTGTTGGCACTGATAAACAGTTCCTTTGGAAATTAGGGTGCATAGGGAATAAAATCAGAGAGACAACAATGAGGGCCATGAGCTTTCTCTTAGTAATTAATGATAGAATAGAGCGTCTGAGCAATGAAGGTTGAGGCAGTCGGGATTTTCAGCAATGAAGGCTGAATCTGAGCTTTGATACACAATTGTTTTTATTAAAAGGCTTGCATGAATTAAGGAAAATTTTAGAAAGATACATGAAGAAATTTTCTAATCTACAAAATCTTGAAAGAGGGAAAATATTTTACATATAATTGGATAAAGGGATAATGTACAATTTTTCTATCAAATAAAATCAGCACCAAAAATTCTAAAACTGTCTAGGTATCAAATTAGATTTGGGGTTATTCTGTACTCCATGATATAGGATTTCTCAACAAACATATTGAGTGCTTTTGGTGGAAGAAGCATTAATAGAATATCGATTTGTTTTAATTGTGGTAGTGTAGGTTATATATGAAATATGTGCTGGCTATTACATGGGAAGCCTTCTACAACTTTTAATTAGAATGTTACTAATTATATTCTCTCTGGAAACCACACTAGATATATCTTGGCATTCTTCCGAACTTGAGTCATTGACTCCGTTGCCTCTAATCATAGGACTGGATTATAGGTATCTTTGTGTGATCATCAACTATGCTACATTGCTCTTAAAGTTACTTTGGCAAATAGATTTTAAAGGGGGTTGGCTTAGCTTGCTATCACAAATTGTGTGTCTCATCAGTTCTTTATTTACAAATTTGTATTTTAAACTACTATCAATTGGTAACCCTACTCTCCATCATAATTGTTTTGCAGTATTCTTCTGCACCTTTTGGGAATTTCAAGATGCTATGACGATGAGGATTATTAGTAGAGGTCATCATGAGTCAAGATTCCTCTACATGTTCAATAAAGAACTAAATCCTATTGTTTGTTCTAATACTACTTCTACACCTTTTGACATTCACTGTAGGTTGACTTATGTCGCCCTTTCTAGTTTGAAAAATTTATGTCTAACTTTGGGTTATGTTACTGATTAATTTTATAAGTTTGCAAATACCAGCATCTATCATATTACCATTGAGTAAATCCACGCATCTTTGCTATTTATGAGTTAGTACACTTAGATATTTGGGCCTTGTTTAGTTTTTAATTTATAGACTTTTCTATTTTGTTATCTTTATTGATGACTTTAATAGGTTACCTAGTTATACTTTCTGATTAAACCATTTGAAATAAATTCCATTTTTTGTGTGTTCTGCTCTGAAGTTAGGACCAAATTCTCTACCTTTATTCATACTTTGTGGATTGATAATTGATGGGTCTGGTAGTTGGTGGGCCATCTCAGAGCCTCAGCTGCAGAACGAAGATGGGCCGAGAAGCGGCAGCCCAGCAAGAAGTTCCTCCAGGCCTAGAATTCAGAGCACGCAACGGTGGGCCCAATTAGTACGACTTAGGTCTGCCCAACAACATATGGGCCATTGGAGCCAACCGTGAGACAGGCCCACAGATGCAACTCAACCCACTCCAACTTAGCAGATGAACTCAAACAACCATTGTCACCGCATGATCCCAGATGGCTGCATGAGTGGGGTCCACAGGTGGTAGCCGCTAGCTTGTTGCCCTAAGAATTACAGTGGTGTAGAGTGCCAAAGGTGGAAACATGATGGCAGCTCCCCTAGAGGCACAAAGCCACTTGGTGTTGGCCACTCATGGTCGAAGAGTCACGAGGCCCCAAGGCTAGCTACCAGCGCTCACTTTATAAATGTCTGCCCTCCTCCACAGGAAGGAGGACTTGATTTTGATCGAATTCAAGATATCAGACAATCAATGCAAAAAAACTCAGACACTCAGACGTCCCGAGAACAACTCTCTCTCAAAGACACTCTCTGACGAGTGCATTTCATCCTCAAAGCCACTCCCCTACGAGTGCGAATTCCCCTAAGCCGCTCAATCCCCTCATACTTGCATCTAAGCAGTACACTCTCTCATTCTCCTATCTTTCTATTCAACTAAGAAAGATTACTGATTTGAACATCGGATGATATACCGGAGAGCGAGTCCTGCCATCCTCTAACCTTTTGTTTGTTAGTTGTGGTGTGCAGGATCTAGATTCAAAATAACAAAAATCGAATCTACTTTCAGTTGCCCGAATTAGGCGGCTCTCTAATTCGTTATTCCTAGCACAACTTAAGATTTTTTATGGGTTATCTTATTTGAATGCACCATAACATAACAAAGTGACAAAAAGAAATAATAGACATTTGATAGAAGTTGTTGGAGCTCTTATTCAAAATGGGAGTTTCAAAGAGTTTTTTGAAGCGATGAAGTATTGACAACTTATTATCTAATTAATCAAATACCATTAGTTGTTCTTCAGAGGGATATTATTAATCATTTGTTATTTCCTAGAAAGCCATTACATCCTCTTCCCAAAAAAGTTGGTGGTCATGTATGTTATGTTTGTAATATTCAGCTTCTAGTGGCCAAGTATGAGCACAGGTCTCTATAGTGTATTTTTCTTAGATATGTTCATACTTATAATGGGTGTTATTGTTTTTCTCCTGAGTTGAAACATTATCAAGTATCTTCAGCTATCACATTTCATTAGTCTAAACCTTTTAATCTTAAAGTGTCTTCATCGAGTCCATTGTTTAGTATTCCTCCTGATGATGACATTTTTCTTTATGAGATTGTTCATAAGACCATGTCTTCCTGTCCTATGACACTGTGAGCCAATTTTTGTTTTCTCTTCTGTTTCTCATTGAGAAGCTATAATACTCATTATAAGATATCTAAAGGGTACATCAGGACAACGTTTGCTTTATATTGATCATGGACATATTTACATCAAGGGGTTTCCTAATTCTGATTACGCTAGGTCGTCTTTGCGCTATTCAATCAGACACTATAATCAAAGATCTATAACCAGCTATTGTGGTTTTACTAGAGGCAACCTTATAGCATGGAAAAGTAATAAACAAAATACAGTAATTAGGTCAAGTGCAGAATCAGAATATCGTAGATTGACACATCTTACGTGATGTGATGTAGTTTTAGCAGTTACTTGATTTTTTCTATTGTAAGAGTTTGGGGTCCTCTTAACTATGATGCAATAATCAATCAGCTCTTTACTTTGCTTTAGATCCGATATTTCATGAGCGTACAAAGCACATAAAAATAGATTGTCATTTTGTTCGCAACAAGCTTATAAATATGCCATAACTTGTCAATTTTGGGTTGAAATGAATGTTTGATTTGTCTTGGTTTGTTCAAGGTGTGAATCTGAAGTTTTGATCCTGCATTGGATGACAAGTTCTTGACTTCTTTTCAGGGAAATATGTTGCTGCATCTCTTTTCTTAATTCCAACATACCCGTGTTTAATGTGGATTAGGCAACTAAAACAGATATCGGTACTTGAGATGCACATTCAAATATAAGGGAAGAGCATGCAAAAACTAGATTTTGTACCCGTTTTGGGCATGGGTGATGCCGTACCTAGTCCATAAAGCATAGGTGAAAACTGATGGGGACTTAACAGTTTACAGTTATCTTTAACCAATAGAAAGCAGATTATTCTTTGGACACTATTAGGAAACAGAAATTTAGCCACTTTAGAATCTGTTGTTGGAGGCAGGGATCATGTAATTTGGACAACGAATGATTTTTGTTTGGTGCGGTGTACTGATTCACTTATTGTGCGAATTTACTTCCTGGTCTTCCCTGGATTTATTTTCTCTTTTTGTGAATTCCAAATGTAATTCATGTATCTTTGAATGTCAGTTGAAAGCACATCTCTATATATAATAGGAACTCCTTCAGGATGGTTAGATATTTCTGAATTGCAATTCCTTTTTCAGTGTGTTTTGGTTGAATTTTTTTTTTTTTTTTTTTTGCTTGACAAAAGAAAAACGAGAAATGAAAAGATATTTTACACCAAATGGACAGTTAACTGCTTCACATTTGGAATTTCTCTTTCTTTTTTCAAACATATTACATTAAGTGTTAATTTGCCTCAATTCCTTTATCCTTGCGTAACACACATTTCCACAAGAATTTCAAATGCTTTAACAAGTTATTTATAAATCTATTGGAGATCAATCATAACCTTTGAATTCATTTTGTTTGTTGAAACCACATCAAGGTTTATGGTAATATCTGCATCTCTCTTGAAGATTCATGTCCACACTATTTTT
Source organism: Nepenthes mirabilis (assembly GCA_025585075.1). NCBI lineage: Eukaryota > Viridiplantae > Streptophyta > Magnoliopsida > Caryophyllales > Nepenthaceae > Nepenthes > Nepenthes mirabilis. The sequence goes on from JAODPA010108482.1 coordinate 72,639, forward strand.
GTAGTTCAAGTTTTAGGAGCATATGTACATCAATTTTGCTTTTGGTCATGCTAAAGCTTGTGAAAGTCTTAGTGCATGAAGATAATATGGTGCTCATAGTTTTTTTGGGTTTCTTGATGATATTTCAGAGACATGAGAAAACAATTTGGAACTCTTTTAGCAGATATTGGGCTCATCAATCTTCCAAAAGATTATCAGGTGGTATAGTTATTCAAACAATCAATCTGCAGTTTATTTGTTTTAGCTTTGCAAACCTGATGCTTATTTTTAGTTGTGCAAGTATCAGTAATTATTATTGCTAAGAATTCCAAAACTGACTTGTTGAATGATCTAGTCTATCAGATGAAGCATTCTTGTTTTCATCCTTCATAATACACAATGTTTTGGTTTGTAAAGGGGCAGCGCAATGCATAAGGTTTCTAGCATTGTAGGTCTGGGAAAAGTATATCATATGTGGCCTTATTGCATTATAAAGAAGTTGTCTCTATGCTATGCACCGGTTACCTCCAAAATGTAATGGAGCAAACTTATTATTGCACCAAAGCTCACCTTCTAAGTTTTTGGTCAGTAAAATAAGAACTTTTTACGAGCATAGCTCCAGAGTATAATCTATCTAGACAACCAAGAAAGTAAAGGACCTTTCATGATTCAAACAAAGAAACCTCATGTGCAAAGTTCTCAAAAGTGAAAATTTCTACTGAATAGGACTCCTTCCTCAAATGATTTTGTTGTTCTTCCCTTCCAAATGACAGATTATAGAACTGAATAGGGCTCCTTCCTCAAATGACTTTTGAACAAGCAGCCATTTTAAACCTATGTATCTCACATTTATCTTTCAAATTATTATCTTAACTGTAGGACATTGCTGTTTTGTTAGCTCTACCTAGCACAACAAATTTTATAACAGAGGAATAGGGAAGGCCAAATATTTGAAGTGAAAAAGCAGTGCATTAGGATTTCAGCTCATGTCCTCATTGCTCTTTGAGTAGAGGCTGCTTCTGTTGTCAAAGCTTAAACTCCTTCTATAGAGTTCTGGGAACAACTCTTAGCATCCCAGCACAAGCAGGAGGAAAAATGACCCTCAACAGAACAACCTATAATAGATTTAAAATGAAATGGTAAAAATAAGGTTCTCCTCTTCAACAAAGAGAGTCTTCACCAGTTTCTTATACATGCTGATTTTATCTTCCTGAGAAATGAATTGATGCTTTCTTCTTGCCACACTTTTTCATATATCAATCATCCAATAGCAGTTCCCAAATGCAAATTCAGACCATAGCTTTCTTATTCTTGAAATCTGAAACAAGGACTGGAACTTCTCTTATAAATGCTTCTCTGAATTCCTTGGATCTCATCATACGCATGTTCCTGATCCCCTAAATTCATCTAATTCCTCCAAGCCAGATATAATAATTTATTATCCACTGT
>JAODPA010108493.1:0-19932 GCA_025585075.1 Nepenthes mirabilis
TAAATTAATATAATGGTAAAATTTTGAAATAAATTTGATAGGAACGCCAGTAATGATTCAACCCAAAAAGGAATAAGAGGCCCAAATCTAACAGGGGCCCAGCCACGAGCTTCAAATGGTCAACGTCTCCGTTAATCGTCTAGCTGAAAGTAAGCTGACTGGAATTCACAACAAAAGCGGCCTAAGTCGAAGACGGCCCACACATGCTTCAACGGTCTCCTGCCTTGATTTTTTGCATCTCTAAGGAAGGCAGTCTTCCATATAATGTAATCTCCCAGGGTCAAAGCACATCCCGGGAAGAAGGCGCGGGTATCTTCCTGCAATCTGCAATGAAATCCTAACGGTACCATACGCGAAAGAAGGAAATCTGCCTCCTTGACCATTACTGCCATGAACGGCACCCATGCCTACGCAGGAAATGCAACAATCCTTTCAGAAAATAAGTATCCGGCCTCACTGTCAGAGGAAGGCAGCCCAAGGCCATGGCTATAAAAGGCCATGGAGACTGACTCATTAGGACACGCCTCAATCGCCCACTAAACGCCTTCAAGCATACTCAAGCTCTTAGAAACACTCTAAAAACTCTCAAACATCCTAACGCTCTCTCTCTCTCGGCTACTAGTTCCTTGGGAACTTAGTACTTAGAGAAGCTGCTCCTCACGAGTAACAACAAAGCCACTCCTCACGAGTAACAACAAAGCCACTCCCCTTCCAAGTTCACTCTCACCCATATTCGCAAACACACTCCCTGCATTAATTTCTCCATCTACCTTCTATCCTTAGAAGGCCGATTACTGATTTAAACGAAGGAGGGTTTTTTATAGGATCAAATTCCGTCGACACCTGACCTCTTATTTTAAGTTATTGTATGTAGAATCCGAGGTTCAGTGGACGAAACCGGTATTCGACGGACAACTCGACCCGAACCTATTCGAAATTTAGATCCAATACGCATCATTGGCACTGTCTTTGGAATCGCTAACAAAAAGTCAACCACTTTAGTTCTTAAAGCCAATTTCATCAAGCAAAATGATGAACACCAGAGCCCAAACTAGCGCTCCCGCTAGACATGCAGCCTCTCCCGACCAAAACCACTCGGTTGGTAATCTTGTTGGAGGGCAGCCAGCACCTTTTTTCCTTAACCTAGTGGAGCAGATAAATAATATGTCTAAAATGCTCCACATATTCTGCACCCGCCAGTGCAAGAAGAACTAGGGGGCCCCACCCTCCTCAGTTCCAATTTCGGCCTCCTAGCAAGGAGGCAAGAGAAAGAAGAAGCTGGTCAAAAAGGCTACGAGGTCAAGCAACACTCATGCACTGGAGACCTTAAACTCTTAGAGCCGTCCAAGGCTTGAAGGGCACTTAGGTCGTGGGATTCTGGATGAGAGCCCCGAGAGGAGAAACCCCCGATATTTTTGGGACTAGCTATGGCCTCGGGCTCAGAAGGGAGCTTCTCGGATCATCCAATCCACCAGCGGTAACCATCAGTCGGCTACTTGCTGCACAGCAGAGAGGACGGAGTTGAGGACATACCTCAACTCCAAGAGATCCGAAAATGCCTCTCAAGTGGAGGCAAAAGTCGAGAAGATCTGGAACCGCGTGTTCAAAGACTACAACGAGCACGCCGTGGATCTAGAGAGATCTCTCTTCACTGCTGAGATCTTAAGTCAACCATTAACAGCCAAGTTCAAGATGCCAGCATTGGATTCTTACTATAGAAGCACTGATCCCATGGATCATTTAGATCACGTCCGCACTCATTTGAGTTTCCAAGGCCTAGAAGATGCGGCGATGTGTCAATACTTTCTTCTCACCTTGAAAGGGGACGCCCGGATCTAGTTTTATCGGCTCCCATTGAACTCGATACTGAGTTTTTAGGAACTCATCGATCTCCTATTGGCCAAGTATGCTTTCAGTCGTCGGGAAGAGAAATTGTGATGGGCCAAGTTATTCTCCTTAAATAACCTCTAACAATAATAACATAAACTTATACCCATAATATATCATTATAGATTCTGTAAAAATTTTGGTAGAGTTTCCTCTACAATTGGGCAAAAAATCAAAAATACAATCTGTTTAAAATAACCTGCATAATCACACAACTATCCAATTTAGATATTTTGGCCTACAGCACAATACATAGGACCACATCGCCATACCATCTATGGCTCCAACACAATATTCTTAACTACCGCATTGGATCTGAAGAGATGCCATTTAGGACTAAATAAAATTTAAAATATCCAATATTATTGCGGAAGTATAACTAAATCTAGAAACCTATGGAGGTACAACAATAACCGTAAAATAATAACAAACTACATTAAACTACTAGACAATTTACATTCTATTACAACAGACGTATCCAAATTTTTAGGCTTTCAACATTCAACTAATCTCCTCAAGCAAGTCTCTCTCCTTACTCTAAATAATCGGGAATCGACTTTATATTCTCATCTGGAAGGAAAAACAGCAAGAGTGACCGTACAGGTTAATAAATGTAATCATAAGTCACTAACTACAACAAATAATTGGAAAAAACGGTACTGGGCAAGGGAAACATATAATTTGAATAAAAAGGGAGCATGCGAGGAAAGGGGACATTTGGGATCATTTGGTTCGCATGTTTGTTCCGATTGTGTTTTTCTCTTTCATTTTAATTACTTTAATTAATCTTTGTGGACCCGAGCTAATAGGTCGTACTAACCAACGATGTGAGAGAACGAGAAAAGGAATGTGTCTGCCACACATCCTAAAGCCGACTACATTTTAGGTCTATAGTACTTGACCATCGTCTATATTTTAGATCTGTAGCATTCGATTATCTCAACTCACCCCATATTCCTCGGGCACCATGGCAATCATCGTTCTTCCACAGTAGTATCCTAAAGCGTACCATGAACATCACCCTCCCTCACGAGCGGCTAGAATACATGGCCAGTATTCATTGGGTTCACACCATGATGGACATGGCAAATCAGAGAATACTACCCCTATGAACCATAGTCCTAGTTTCAGGATTAATCTTTCTTTGGGGGAAGATCCACCATAAGTACGTCACATTTTCAACCAGGAAATCACATCCCCATCCCTATTTCCATCCAGGAGATCAAATCCATCACATATCTCCATCTAGGAGATCAAATCCATCATATTGTACTTTGGTGGATCCTCCTCTATTTACTTATTCGGTTCCTCCCTTTCTTTGAAACTTAAACCTTTCTACCCATTCAATTGAAGCTCACAAGAGAGTTTGGATTTACTTACCTCTTGTGATCAAATACCACCCTAGAAGCCTCCGGGATCCATTCCCTTACTTCTGGTGCACACTTATACATTTTCAAGACTTACAATTTAACATGATCAATTAGACACAAATTTCTTAAGTATTAAATGGGTGGAAGCATACAATTTTTCCCATTCAACTCGGATGAACAGTAACAGGGAACCTTTAGACCTCCTGGATGCCGCGAACCGGTCGATTCTTATAGAATCGGACATCCGGTCGATATATACATACAATTGGGATGTGGCGATTCATATTTGGGGTCAATTTAACATAACATGAGGGTAGAAATATGCAAATTTTCCATTTCATTATGGATGAACTGTAACAGTGTACTTTTAGAGGGCTTGGATGCTGCGAACTGCTCGAAACGTGCGAGATCGATCGCGCGGCAGACATGTATATGCATTTGGGATGTGGTGATTCATATTTTGGGGTCAATTCAATGAAATACGGCGAAAAAATGGAAAACCCCCAAATTCCCGTAGGTTAAGGTTTGGTGGAACTCCACCGACCAGATCGATGAGTAAATTGGATAATAAACTACAAAATCCTTAGTCTCAAGTCATGGGTAATATATTTTCCATAGTTTGGGTGGGTGTTGACACAAAAATACCGGATAATAAATAAAAAATATCGAAAGAGAAAAGTTAGTAAGTATGAGAACACTTGGCTCGGCGCGTACTACCACATTTATAACTAGCTCTCGGATAGATTCAGACTCCGCGGCCTTGATCTCCTACTTTCTCTCTCTAAAATCGGTGCCCTCTCTCTCTAGAAAGTTTTGGAACATGGAAAATGAGAAAACACGAAGCAGGTCGGACGTTTATAATCGTCAGGCGCTCGAGCGCCTAGCGAGTACGGCCTCGCAGCCGGGCTGCGCTCGAGCACGCAAAGGCGCGCAGCAGGCACAACCCTGCTAGCAACGCATTAGCAGTTCACAACCCGATTTATTTTTTCGATTTTTCTTCTGATACACATACTCATTCGTTCAATGTCTAGTATTAATTATTATCACGTTGATTGCCTCATATTTATTATATTTTCAGACCCAAAACCTCACAATTCTCCCCCACTTATAGAAATTTTGTCCCCGAAATTTAACAAATCTCGAATTTTCATATTTAGAGGTCATCTTCCTAGTATTCGCAATCTTCTCCTCAGACAAACGATTATTCTAGAAGACCTCAAACATTAGAATCGTTTTGGCTTTTATCACAAGACAAATTTCTAGTCTCCAACTTACCCTAAGCACTTACTGATTTCCTCAATCATCAGCACAATGAAGACTTTATAACGATCCCCAAAATTCCAAAAGTAACCTAAAGTAATACTGATCATTCATCTGACTTAATTCAATACTTTAGGTGAACCCGTGAGCTTCCACTTTAGCTCATTCCAAGCCACGAAAAGGAGTCGATCATATGGAACCGCAACCTCATTCTGAAATCTCTGGGCCATTAGCCCACATTGCTTACGCTGTGATATCCTGGTTAATTATTTTACTACGAATCATCCCATTGAAATTCCACCCCTTATCTAATTCAGATGAACTTTCCCAAAACTCTCTAATCAAACTTTTCTAGGTTTTAATATGAACCTTAAATCACAATTAAACTTGAAAGTCAAAATAATTTATATTCCCGCTATTTCATTAGTAAGTCGACCAACCGACATATTTTTTAAAATACATAGCCCGCATCAAACACCCAAAATATACGGCAACCATGATCAAAACAATCTTAGGATAGCTATACCACGGAGACAAATCCCACGATCCTCAGGCTACAGCCACATTAAAAACTACAATCATAACGATCATCCGAAAATTCAGCATACTTTAAGTCATTCTCCCCGTAACCTTAGAAACAAATTACTGAGCAACCTCAAGATCCCGTTGGCATACCAATGAGCCAATTGATCCAATCCGAACACGTCTTCTATGATGACGATAGGCAAGTCGCTCTAATCGTTCTGAAACAAAACCATAAGAATTTCATATTTCATAAATTTATAACTCCAATACATCGGATATAATTCTATCTCCCAATTTAAGAATATGACATCCTATCACCCAAGTATTGGACCTACTCGTGATTTACCTTTCACGTCTCCTACGAGACTTCGAGGACATACTATGTCTAAAGACTTGCAGTATCAATTGTCAGCATTAATGTCCGCTTTCCTTAAGAGGCACGGAGGTTCACCTTCTCAATCTTTAAACAGATAAATTCACATGTAATCTCATATGATCATTTTTTCCTTAGTGATACAACTATTCTGACTCTTAAAATTTTAGGTAATGATTTTCTTCAAAAATAATACCCATAAGTTCTCAAAGCGAAGACTTCAATTGTTAATTCTAACCTACACGTGGAGTAACTTTAATTATGAACTTCTCCCCCACTTAGCCCGAGGGTAACCACCAATCATGATGCGAGAGTAACATAATTCTATCCTTTCCCAAAGGCATTACATTCTACGATAATTTACCAAACCCATCAAGGGTCAATCCAAATGACATGGATGTCAATTAACCCTTTTCAAGCCTCGGAAACTACCTTTTCATCTTTCGTTTTAACAATTACAAATCTCTTTTAAGTCAAACATTTCCTGACACTGTAATCCTCGAGAAATACTTGTCTGGTCACTTAATAATTTCGATTAGACCCAAGATGACCATACGCTTCCACGGCACTAATCGGTCTTCCCAATTAGCCATCACTTAAAGTCTTATGGATTTTGAAAATCATGCTACCAAAGAACCGCATGCTTAACAAAGCATTTCCTCAGACTAAACTCGCATTCTCTTCTCAATGGGTTTACGGATTAACATCCTCTCACAATTTATGATATAATCCTCAAACAAATTGCATACACCCTATATCCTTTTGAATTCATCAATGAAGTCACCTCAACACGGGCCCAAATATGACCAAAAGATTCATCCCATAAAATTTCATGAGACACCCACGAACCTACAAAATCCAAATGGTGTTTCCGGATTTCGTAGTAGCCATATCCTTATCCTGAATACCGCTAGATCTACAACCCCTACTAATCCAAAATTAACACGCTATGGACCAAAATCGATCTTAGCAATCATCAAACCTTTATAACAGTCCATACAATTCACCTTATCTATTCACAAAGTCCGCTTATAAAATCATTAATCTCCTAGGCAACCTCACTTTTGAAATTCATGAACAATCTTGTCGGCTCATCTTATTTACCTCGAAGGTTCTAGAGTATTCCACTATGATACAAAGCCGATACTTCCTCGGCTCTGCATGGAATCCTCAATGATCGGCGTCAATTTCGATACAACCTCAAATTATCGATCAAAGATAGATCAACTTACTCTTTCTTCTATAACATCCTCAAATATTCACATAGTCGAAACTCCTCAGTGACCACAAAATGACATTTGGGCGTGGTCGCATATATGAATTGGACTTAGCTCAAATCCTCATTAACTGATTTGCAGGAAAGATGACACTAATCTACTAATACCTCAATCAATTTCAGACTTATGCTTTAAATCCTACAACTCGATTGTAGGATGCTATCTCTTTACCAATCCAACCAGGCTAGTACAGCGATTCGCCCACCAAACTACTACTAAGATCAGATTAAAACTTAATACCTTGGCTAGCTCTAGCTCATGCCCAAAATCACACAATTCAATTGTAAGACATAATATGCTTACCAATCCAATTCAGATCGACTCGACGACTTACTGACCAAATCATCCATAATGTCACATCAAGATTGGTACCACAAAATGATTCAGATTAACCAAACCAATTGCATCTACGAACCTAAGAAAATGTCATAACCCTCAATACCACTTTTATCAAGCTTGAATCCTTAAATAAACAAATAAATTTAGGAATCACAGAATTCTATGTTCGGGATCCCAAATGATACAGGTCTTGTGACATCAAAATTGAGAAATCTCGTCTTCCATCATGGCAATCAACACATTTTTCTTATGCGCCATCACCATCAAAACTCCGATCCAAGGCACTGGATTTCTTCACTACCATGCCAAAGGATACGAACTATCCCGAATCTAGTGATCAAGCTATCTACGACTTAGATCATAGTCCCAAAATCTCTTCGGGAAGACATTTATCCAAGATTCATCCATGTACATCCACCTTAATATATCTTTTATTCTCCCAAATAATGGGTCACCTTTGTCACTATTGAAATGCCTAAATCTTCCAATTACACATAACTCGAAAACACAACGCAACATGGCTCGGAATCCCCAAAACGATACCAGGCTACAATATCAAACTCAAAAGTCCTACCTCTTATCACAATAGGCGACACTTAACACCCTGAGTTAATACCTTAGAATCCCAATTCAAACACTAGACCACTTCACCGTCCATCCTAGATAAGGACATTCCTCAATCTTGCGATCAAATTAATTACAATTAGAATCATACTTATTAACTTGTCGGCAAGAATACCTCATCGATTAAAGAACACCCATGCAGATGTCCTACAATACTTCTAATCTTCCTGAGTATTTGGCTACCACAAACACCATTTCAATACTTATAATCCATGTCTCAATTTTCACAAAATTTGAGTCACTTAGAATTCAAACACTTAACCGTTATTCATCCCGCTTGCTAGGTTGATCAGGCAACCCTTCTTAGCATATTACTAGCCTCAGGACCTCAATCTAGAGTCGGCCAAACTTGAACCTTAATCCAACACCAATTAACCTAGGCCCCGAATCCTCACTAATCAATTTAAATACTAAGTCGGCACTAATGAAATTAAAACCTCGAGGTGCCTCCTTACAGCTCCTACTGACCTCACAGTTGACCACTACCCCGTGTATTCCCTTGACTAAAAAAATCATGTTACTTTCTATGACCACAAACATCACAATATTATGAATCCTCCAATAATCAGATTAGAGGGAGGGGCCAATATTGATACATTTCAAAATTAACCCCTTAAACCCAAGACTTAAGCATTTCCTCTGATCCGAACTACTTAATCTTGCCTCAACATAGAACAGATTAACCTAAATCCTCAAACCTCAATTGATTAGCCTAGACTTACATTCGGCATCAACTAGCTTAAATGCTAAATTCCAACTGAAGCCTAGTCTAGTTTAGGCAAACTAAGATACTTCGAACTATTCTAACTTAGTCATCCCATACCTTAATCTACATATTTTGGCCAAATCTTAACTGGTCCTAAGCTTTCGCATACTATTCAAATCAAACTTAAGGCATCTCTTTTTCTCTAATACCAATTGTGACGGACCAGATTATTATCCTTAAATAGCCTCCGTCAATGGTAACATAAACTTATACCCATAATTTATCATTATTAATTCTGTAAAAATTTTGACAGAGTTTCCTCTGAAATTGGGCAAAAAAAAAATACAACCTGTTTAAAATAACCTACACAATCACACAATTATCCAATTTAGATATTTTGGCTCCAGCATCCCTATACCATCCATGGCTCCAGTACAGTATTCCTAACTACCGTATTGGATCTGAAGAGATTCCATCTAGAACTAAATAAAATCCAAAATATCCAATATCATTGCGGAAGTATAGTTAAATTCAGAAACCTGCAAAAGCACAACAATAATCATAAAATAATAACAAACTATATTAAACTATTAGACTGTTTACATTCTATTACAACAGACGTATCCAAATCTTCAGGCTTTCAACATTCAACTACTCTCCTCAAGCAAGTCTCTCTCCTAATTCTAAATAATCGGGGGCCGACTTAATGTTCTCATCTGAAAAAAAAATAGTAAGAGTGAGCGTACAGTTCAACAAATGTAATCATAAATCACTAACTACAACAACTAATAGGGAAAAATAGTTCTAGGTAGGAGAAACATATAACTTGAATAAAAAGGGAGCATGCGAGGAGAGGGGACATCTGGGATCATCTGGTTCGCATGTTTGTTCCGATTATATTTTTTCTTTCACTTTCATTACTTTAATTAATCTTTGTGGACTCGGACTAGTAGGTCGTACTAACCAACGATGTGAGAGAACGAGAAAAGAAATGTGTCTGCCACACATCCTAAAGCCTGCTAAATTTTAGGTCTGCAACATTCAACAATCGGCTACATTTTAGGCTTGTCGTACTCAGCCTTCTCAACTCACCTCATATCCCCCAGAGACCAGGGCAATCCTTATTCTTTCACAGCAGTATCCTAAAGCGTAACACGAACATCACCCGCTCCCACGAGCGGCCAGAATACGTGGCAAATTATTCCTTGTGTTCACACCGTGATGAACATAGCAAACCAAAGAATACTACCCCTATGAACCATGGTCCTAGTTTCAGGATTAATCTTTCCTTGAGAGAAGATCCACCACAAGTACATCACATTTTCAATCGGGAAATCACATTCCCATCCTTATCTTCATCCGGAAGATCAAATCCATCACAAATCTCCATCCAAGAGATCAAATCCATCATATTGTACTTTGATGGATTCCCCTCTATTTACTTGCTCGGTTCCTCACTTTTCTTGGAACTTAAACCTTTTTAGTCATTCAATTCAAGCTCACAAAAGAGTTTGGATTTACTTACCTCCGGTGATCAAATACCACCCTAGAAGCCTCCGGGATCCATTCCCTTCCGGTGCACACTTACACATTTTCAAGACTTACAGTTTAACATGATCAATTAGACACAAATTTTTTAAGCATTAAACGGGTGGAAGCATACAATTTTCCCTATTCAACTCAGATGAACAGTAACAGGGAACCTTTAGACCTCCCAGATGCCGCGAACGGGTTAATTCATGTGGAATCGGATATCCGGTCGATATATACATACAATTAGGATGTGGCAATTCATATTTGGGGTCAATTTAACATAACACGAGGGTAGAAACATGCAAATTTTCCATTTCATTTCGAATGAACAGTAACAGTGCACTTTTAGAGGGATCGGACGCCGCGAATAGGTCGAAACGTGTGAGATCAATTGCGTGGCCGACATATATATGCATTTGGGATATGGTGATTCATATTTTGGGGTCAATTCAATGAAATCTGCAAGAAAACGAAAAACTCACAAGTTCCCGTAGGTTAGGGTTTTGTGGAACTCCACCGATTAGATCGATGAGTAAATCAGACAATAAACTATAAAATCCTCGGTCTCAAGTCATGGGTAATACATTTTCCATGGTTTGGGTGAGTATTGACACAAAAATACCCGATGATAAACAAAAAATATCAAAAGAAAAAAATTAGTGAGTATGAGAACACTTACCTCGGCGTGTACTGCCACTTTTATAACTAGCTCTCGGATGGATTTGGATTCTACGGCCTCGATCTCCTCCTTTCTCTCTCTAAAATTGGCCTCCTCTCTCTCTAGAAAGTTTTGGAACGTGAAAAATGAGAAAACATGAAGCAAGTCGGTCATTTATAATCGTCGGGCGCTCGAGCGCCTGGCGAGTTCCAGGCAAACGCAACCTCGCAGCAGGGTTTCGCTAGACCTCACAGAGGCGCGCAGCAAGCGGGTGCGCTACTGCCTTTTGCGATCGAGCCCAGGCTCAAGCGCACAGCAGGCACAACCTGCTACTGGCGCTATTGCTTTTTGCTCTTGAGCTCAGGCTCGAGCGCACAGCAAGCGTGACCCTGCTGGCAACGCATCAATAGTCCACAACCCGATTTATTTTTTCGATTTTTATTCCGATACACATACTTATTCGTTCAATAGGTCTAGTATTAATTATTATCATATTGATTACCTCATATTTATTATATTTTTAAACCTGAAACCTCATAAAAACAACCTTAGCATCTCTCCCATATTAAGTAGAGACAAGGAGAGAACCCAAGGAAGTTTCTAGAGCGGTTCACAACAGAAGTTAGGTAGATCCCAAAGCTCACTGAAGAGATGAAGCTTGGTAGCTTCATCTCTGCATTGGCGCACGGCGACTTTTTAAAGCACTTGGCTCACAAGAACCCGCAGACCTTCCGGGAAGCGGAGGCGATCACCAGAGCGTACGTGGCCACCAAAAAGGCCAATGAGACAAAGCATCCTAAAAGGACCGACAAGCCTCACCCTTTCCCGGCTAAGGGAAAGAGGAAGAATGGTGGTAGCGACAACCCCTACCGGAAGCAGCACAGGATCGAAGCACTGAACCGTAAGGAGTACAGGCTGGTCAACCTGACTCCTCTCAATGACACACGGGTCAACATCCTTATACAGATCCGTGGTGAGAAGTTTCTCAAGTGGCCAAAGCCACCGAAGAACACGGAGGTAGGAAATCTGACGAAATATTGTGATTTCTATTGATCTTTAGGACACACCAAGGAGGAATGCAAGATGCTCCAACAGGAGATTGAGGAGCTTATTCAGAGGGGCCATCTCACCAGGTTCGTTAGGAATCTTGGGCAGAGTTTAGGCACCTCGAGTGCGAAAGGGTCAGATCTACCCCAGCCACCGAACCGAGTCATGGATGGAGTTGTCAATATGATAACGACCCGACCACCCAAGACCCAAGCAGATCGCAAGGAATGCCAAGCTGGACCCAAGAAGCAGAGAGTAGAGGAAAATGTCATTAGCTTTTGTGATAGTAACATGGCTCATAGTAACATTCTGATCCCCCTATTATATCTGCACTCGTTTCAAATGATATTATGAACTACCAACTGAAACAAGTTTTTATTGATAGTGAAAACTCAAAGGATTTGCTTTATCTCAATGCCTTCTTTAAACTTAAACTCAAAAAGAATTAGCTAAAACCTACCGAAGGGCAACTGTATAGCCTAGAAAACGAACCTGTGGATGTCCAAGCAACAATACGGTTAGAGGTTACCCTGAACACGTACCCCAAAATGATGAGTCGAACACTCACTTTTCTGGTTGTGGGTCTACCCTCCATATATAACGCTATCCTATGCCGGTCGTGCCTAGCAACGTTTGCAGCTGTCATCTCAATACTGCATTTAAAAATAAAAATTTTAACAGTATGCAATATCGGAGAAGTGTTGGGTGACCAAGTAATTTGGCGGACATGTTACATAACACAAATTGCCCCAAGCGATGGCAGAAGACCTGCAGGAAAATTGGACCAACGAGACGAAGCAACCTTGCAGTAAACGCAGTCCGACGATGCCACCGACCTAGCACCACTAGATCCAGAGGACTCGGATAGATGTGTACAGATTGGGGACTCACTTACCGGATCCCTGCGTGACAAGCTGATAGTATTCTTGAGACAGAATGCAGATATCTTCACGTGGACACCCGCTAACATGCCTAGGATTCGAGTCAGAGTAATTGTCCACAAGTTGGGCCCCGACCCCTACCATAAGTCTGTCGAGCAGAAGCGGAGGAACCATTCCGTGGATAAGCTCGTAGCCATCCGGGAAGAGGTGAAAACGTTACTAGATGCCGACTTTATCAAGGAAATCTAGTACCCGGGCTGGCTTTTTAACATTATCCAGGTAAAGAAAAGTAATAAAAAATGACGAATGTGCGTCGACTTCATCGACGTCAACAAAGTTGCCTAAAGAACAGCTTCCCTTTGCCCATGATCGACTTATTGGTAAACTCGAGTTTTTGATACGAGCTGTTGAGTTTTATAGAAGCGTACTCGAGTTACAACCAGATCCAAATGAGCCCAGAGGATAAGAAACACATCTCGTTCATGACCAATCAATAGACCTACTGCTACAAGATCATGCCTTTTGGTCTGAAGAACGCAAGTGCCACTTACCAAAGGCTCATGAATAAAATGTTCGAAAAGCAAATCGGCCGTAATATGAAGGTGTACATAAACGACATACTCGTCAAAAGTATAACCACCGGCGACCATATTCGCCATCTGGCTGAATGCTTTGAGGTGCTCCAGGCGCACCAAATGAAGCTGAATCAATCAAAGTGCACCTTCAGAGTGTCTTCAAGGAAGTTATTGTATTTCATTGTCTCTCGGCAAGGGATTGAAGTGAACCCAGAGAAGATCAAGGCCCTCACAAATATGTCTCCACCACAGAGTATCAAAAATGTCCAGAGGCTAACCGGAAGACTGGTAGCACTATCTAGCTTCTCAGTAAAGTCGAGGGACATATATCAGTCTTTCTTCAAGACTCTGAGTGGGGCAAAAGTGAACGATTTTCAGTGGACTTTGGAGCGCCAGACTGCCTTTGATGAGTTAAAGTAGTACCTAGTCAATCCACCGTTACTGACATTGCCCAGAGATAGAGAGGAGTTGTACCTCTACTTGGCCATATCAAAGGTGGCCCTTAGCTCATTTCTCATACGCCAGGATTTCGACACTCAGCGGCCAATCTACTATATGAGCAAAACATTGACCAGCGCAGAGACCCGCTACCTGCGCGCTAAGAAACTTGCTCTGGCGCTCGTCTTCTCAGCTCAAAAACTAAGACCATATTTCCAGGCTCATCACGTGGTTGTTCTGACCGACCAGCCATTGAAAAGCATACTCCAGAAACTCGATATTTTCGAGCGGCTGATAAAGTGGCCATCGTGTTGGAAAAGTTTGACAAGGAATTCTGGCCTAGACCGGCTATCAACGGGTAGGCCCTGGCCGACTTCATAATCGAGACCATGACACCAATCATCGATAAGCATCCCACTGAGACGAGTTCGAGGTGAAAGACTCTCTCAAACTCGATTTTTCAACCACCAATAACGTTGCCAAGTACAAAACCCTGTTAGTTTGATTACGACTAACCAAAGAGTGCTCAACTAAGCGATAGACCATTTACAGAGACTCTGAGCTAGTCATTAACCAGATCAACGAGAGCTTCAGGGCATGTAACCCTCTCTTGGCAAGATATCTAGCTAAGGCGAAGGACGCTATCTGGAGATTTGACAAACTGAACCTACTCCGCGTCCCTAGGAGTGAGAACTAGAAAGCCAACCAACTTGTTAGAGCGGCGGCAGCCGAAAATTCAAAACAGTATTTGAGGGACATAGGAAAATTTTTTAGTACTCTCAATATAGAGGAACAGGAAGCGATGCAAGTCACCAACGCAAAAAACTTGATAACCTCATATTGGAGATATCTAGCAGACGGAACACTGCCGGATAACACGATTTTGTACTTTCGGTGTCTTATCCCTGAGGAGGCCAACTACTTCTTGAGCAAAATCCACCTCGAGATATATGGATCGCACATTTGCATCAAGAACCTTGCATTCAAAGTTAAGTACTAGGGATATTACTAGCCAACAATGAGGAAGAATGCCCTGGAGTTCGTGAAGAAGTGTGAGAATTGTCAATACCATGACAACCTTCAATACCAGTCGCCCGCAGAACTGAGGTCTCTCCAAACTCCTTGGCCTTTCGTGTAATGGGGGCTCGACATTCTCGACCCATTTTCCATTACAACTGGGCAAAGAAAGTTCATCATCACAGGTATAAATTACTTCACCAAATTGATCGAAGCCACCCCACTGGCCAAAAACACTGAGCACAATACCCTAAAATTTTTCTACCAGAGTATCGTGAGCAGATTTGACATTTCTGAGGTCACCGTAACTAACAACGAAACCCAATTCTTGGGAAATTGCTTTACCAAGTATTGCACCAATTTGGGCATCAGATTGATCCACACTTCGGTAGCTCACCCCGAGGCAAACGATCTGGTGAAAGTTACCAATCGTATGCTACTCCACGATCTGAAGACCAAGCTGGATGATGCAAAGAGATCCAGGGTCGACGAGCTTCCCTCCATCCTATGATCATACCGGATGACTCCTAATGAACTAATTCGTGAGACACCCTTCAACCTCGGCTACCGCTCTGAGGCGGTAATACCGGTTGAGATCGGGCTCCCAAGTCTTTAGGTAGAAGCCTTTGACCAACTAGGCAACTCTCAAAAGATTAGGGAACACCTGGATCTATTGGAAGAAGCCCACGACCCAGTCAGGATGCACACAGTTGCCTACCAATAATGAATTGCTCGCTATTATAACAATAAATTAAAAGCGCGGCAGTTCGAAGTTGGAGACCTGATCTTACGAAGTATAGAGGTGACGGGCAGGACAACCAACCAGAACAAGCTTTTTCCAAATTAGGAAGGCCCATTCCTAATCTCAACCATCCTACGGAATGGAACACACAAGCTCTGGACCCAAAATGGCAAGTTGATTCCATAGACGTGGAACACGCTCCACCTAAAGTGCTACTACCAGTGAAGACCTAGGTAGGTCATCCGTGTGATGTATGCATGTAACATTCATTGCAATTAATAAAAATAATTCTTTTTCATGTGCATTGTCCCATGTTTCTCTTTCTTTTCTTTTTTTCTATGAATACTTACTTGCAGATTGTACAAAATCAATGACCTAGACTATCCTTAAGTCTGGCTAGTTCTCACTCACTTGCAATCAAACATTGGTCATCCAAGTAACCCACAAAGCGGTCGAATTAGACCTTGGTCATCCAGGTGACCCATAAGCGGTCGAATAAAACCTTGGTCATCCAAGTGGCTCATTTGCTATCTAAAACCAAATCTTATGGGGCTTACACAGCATGCTTGACGACATCCTCCAGTAGAAGGTAGCACAGTCAATCTACGATGGTTAATGAATCGGGGCAAAGTTTGAAAGAATAGAGACCCCAAAGTCAGCCACCCAGAATCATAACTTCGGCAGCGCCACACATTACGATGGCACAAATCGCTAAGGCATACTCGTGTATAAAAGCGATTCCTTAAGGGCTAAAGGTCCATCTCCGAGCAGCAAGACCATGGCGGTCAACGCTCCAGGGCCACTCAATAAGTTGGCTGGCCTGCATAGAAGTCAAGCAATAAACAAACAAGGAATGGGAAGGTAAAGCACAAAGACTAAAATGCTGCAATAGTGCTTTCCTTATTAATATGCTTAAATGTACAATATGAGACCAAAAACCAAAATATAAGAGTACAACTAAGGAACAAAGCTCCTAGGAGGGTGCGGGAGAGGCCCCTGGTCACCCCGAGCATAATCAACAAGGCCCCCACGCAACTGTGCACCACCGTTTGAAGGATCAAGGACGCCAGTTGGAAAGTTGGGATCCATGATCTTAGCAATGTGGTGATAAATGTGGACGCCTTCCCAGAACCTGGGCCACAACGCCTAGGTGACCTCCTGAGGATACAAACAGGCACTTACCAAAAAAAAAAAAAGAGGATACAAACAGGTGGCTAGCTCATTCTCTAACGTGACAATCTTCCCTCTGAGCTCCGCCATAAGCCTCTTGGCCTGGGAAGCTCTCTCCTCATGACCTGCCAATTGCGCCCTAAGCTCCTACAGCTCCCGCTCAAGTGCAACCTTCTCTTCCTGGTGCTATCGAACTTGGGCATCTAGCCGGTCCATCTCCTCCTCAATCTCGATGATTTCCTCATCACGATCACTGATTCTGGTGTCCTTCTGGCGCAATCCCATGCGCACTGCCAACAAAATCTTGTCCTCCTATAAAAGGTCAAAGAAATTAGGCAACAACGACCTAGGAAAAAAGAAAAAGAGAGCTTCGAAAAGTTATCTCAAAGACTCTTCGTTACCTCCTTGGCCGTCTCCGTGACCTAGAACCTGCTTGAGGGAGACATTGGGTGGACTCCTCCTGAGACCACTCCACCATGGCTTCACCGGCGGGCTCTAGCGGCACGGTGTCCACGGGGCTGGGAGCAACGGCCTCCGGTGTGGGCTCTACAAAGAAGTCAACCTCCTCAGCAAATACTCCGACGGCTGACTCTCCCAACTTAGCAGACGGCTCCATAGCTGGCTCCTCTAGCTCAGCGGCTTCAAACAGCAGCTCCGTTGGTGCAGTAGGCATTGCCAAGTTGCCCGACAACAACAACTCAATGACGGCGGCTCCCATGACAACCCACACAATGGCCGCAGGGTCCTCCATAGAAGCCTCAACCCCGGAGCACTCTCGAGTCCCAGCAAGTCGTCCGACCATCTGATAATCCAACTCCGTGAAAGATGAAGAAGTAGGCTCCACTAGAACGACCCTCTTTTTCCTTGGACTGTTGGGAGCCTGAGCACCCCCAAGAGCGCTAGCCTCATCAATAGTAATAGCACTGGCTTTCCTCTTGCACTACGATGCCGCCGGTGGAGGTCTGACCTTCTAAATGGGTGAAGGAAGAGCCCAATGAGCTCTCTTAGCCTCCTGCCTCGAGACCAATTAATCCCTCCTAAAGTCAGAGAGATACTCCTTCACCAACTAAAATATGGGCTCCACCGCCTTCACCTCTTCCTGCGTTGGCTTCCCGGTAAAACCACCAGGAACATTGCCCCAATCCCGAGACAGTGGCAAGCTGTAAGCAACATGAATTATGAAGAAACGATCCTTCCAGTTCTTGAGGGAATCATAAATAGCGCTACTGATGCACAACTCCTGGGGAGACAAAAAAATCCAATCAACACTATAGGTGAATCGAAACATTACCCTGACAACCTCCACCGTCAACATCTGAGGATGGTGGTGAAAGAAAATGCACAACGAGCAAAGATATCGCACGGCATTCACGTGAAACCGTACAATAGGAACGTTGAACACCAAGAAAATAGGAAGTAGCTCATTTGGTACAGGAAGGCGCAACCCACTTCTCAGATTGGCCTCGTACATGGTAATATAACCATCAGGGGGAGAGCATGCCCTGTCCTATGGCATAGGCATCGAGAATACGATCTCCCGTGGGATATTGAACTTAACGTACAGCTCCCGCACTTCACCGGTGGAGATAATGGAGGCCATTTCTGTAACGGAGGGAGACATGAAAGTAGGAATAAGAGGAAGGAGATAAGGACTTAGAATTTTTCATAAAGGTGTAAAAAATTTGAACTAACGAACGATTTTCATAAGAATCATAGCCATTGGAGTTAGGCGGCGCATCGAAAAGGTGCACTCAACATGACGGACACATGTCGTTTTGGGAGAGGCTACAGTCAAATCAAATTTTCTGATAAATTAATTATCAGGATCACAAATTCACTACATGACGACACATGGCAAAGCATAGAAGCGGCTCTACCGACTTTTCAATTATCCATCCGAAAGTATAATGAAACAATGCGTCGATTCAATCCACACGAGTTCTCCAGATTCTGACATGACGGTCAACGAATTCGATCAACACGTTCTTCAACATGGTTCTTCGAATTCTATCATAATGGTCAACGAATCTGGTCAACACTTTTTTCAGCATAGTTCTTCGGATTATGTTATAACGGTTAGTGAATTTGGTCAACGATCTCCTTCCGGCTCTGTTCTCCAGATTTAGGCTTAATGGTGGACAAATCCGGTCAACGCTCTCTCCTGTTGAGCCCTCTAGATTCTGACCATATGGTCAACAAATCCAGACAACTTTTTCTCTACCGCACAGTTCTCCAAACTCCAATTCAGTGGCCAATCCTGTCAACACTCCTCCAGCTCCGCTCCCTGGATCAAACCACCCTAGTCAGCAAATCCGGTCAACGCTCCCTCCTACTCAGCCCTCTGGATTCTAACTATATGGTCAACAAATTCAGTTAACTTTTCCTTTGCAGTAGGGTGCTCCGGATTTTAGCGCAGCCTAAATGAGTCCCAACTTTAACATATCGGAGGCCAGATGCCCAGGCCACCAATATAGGAGGCTAGTGATGAGGGCGCCAATAATAATCCAGCCCAAAAGTAAGAGGCCCAAATCTTACAGGGGTCCAACCGCACGTTTCAGACAGCCAGCGGAGACATTGACCATCTAGCTACAAGTAGGCCGGCTGGAGTCCACAACAAAAGCAGCCTAAGTCAAAGATAGCCTATGCATGCTTCAACGGTCTCCTGCCCTAATTTTTTGCATCTCCAAAGAAGGCAATCTCTCATATAATGGTAACCTCCTAAAATCAAAGTACATCCCGTGAGGAAGACGCGAGTATCTTTCTACAATCTGTAAGGAAACCTAACGGTACTATACACAGCAGGAAGGAGATCCGCCTTCTTGGCCGTTACAGTCATGAATGGCGCCCACACCTACGCAGGAAAGGCAACAGTCCTTTCAAAAGGTGGGCATCCATCCTCACTACCAAAAGAAGACAGCCCAAAGCTATGGCTATAAAAGGTCATGGGGACTGACTTATTAGAACATGCCCTCAATCGCCCACTAAACGCCTTCAAACATACTCAAGCTCTCATAAGCTCTCTAAAAACTCTCGAGCATCCTAATACACACACTCTCTCTACTACTAGTTCCTTGCGAATTTAGTACTTAGAGAAACTGCTCCTAATGAGCAACAATAAAGCCACTCTCCCTATCAGTGCACTCTCACCCACATCTGCAAACACACTCTCTGTATTTATTTCTGCATCCTCTACATTTACCTTCTATCCTCATTTGAGTATCAAAGTATTTTCGGTGAGACAAAATTTCATCGACACCTGACCTCTTGTTTGAAATTGTGGTGTGTAGGATCTGAAACTTAGTAAATGGAACCAGAATCTGACGAACAACTCAACTCGAATCTGTTTGAAACTTGAATCCAAAATGTATCAAAATTATAACTATTATGTCATGTCATGATAAATTAGACCCAGTTACCTGGGATAAAAAAATATAATTATGTCTGTCTATAATCAAAATTCAACAGGTCTGATAAGTTCAAATCTAAAATGATTACAAATATAAGATATTT
>JAODPA010108504.1:0-19932 GCA_025585075.1 Nepenthes mirabilis
AATATCAATTAGAATATTAATAATTATCAAATATCCGAATTATCGTACGAATTAAAAAGCCAAATAAAACCTTTGATCGATCCATGAGAAAATGGGTCTAGTTTTCATAACTGTAAATTATGGTCCTGTGTACCACAATAATTTAATAAAAAATAAGAAATATATGGGACTCATTCTTCAGTATATTCTCCGATGTTCAAATTAATAATTTTTCTGAGAAAAATCAAAAGATGCGGAAAAAACGAGAGAAGGGTGTTAGAGACTTTTGTCTAATTGGCATATTTCGTGACCGTATTTATTATTGTATCGATGTCGGGTTGTGGGTTGTCGGGTTAAAGTCCGTTCGGTCCGCTCTCCAGTCGCTCGAGCCCATCCAAAGCCTGCCCGCTCGCCATGAGCTCGTTTCCCGCTCAAACCGAAAAAACAGTAGGGTGCCCGCTCATCAGGAGCTCGATACCCGCTCGAGCCGAAAATCTAGTAGGTTGCCCGTTCGCTGCTGGCCTTCTGGCCGCTCGAGCGGCGGTCCAACTGGCAAAATTTTTGAATGCATTTTTGTCCCCTCTATAAATATATGCCTTATGTTTTATGAAACCCTAAGCATGTCAGAGCCTCTTTTGAGAGTATTGGAGCCTTTCTACTTGAGAGAAGAGCATTCTTCTTCCTTCTTATCTTGCTCCATTTGAGAAAACCAAACCTACTACGTTCTATATCGTTGTGCCTTATGTTCTAACGGTTTTTCTCTTCGTTTCTCTTTATTATTTAAACTCTTTCATCCTTCTACCTTTGTGGGAGACGTTGGTTCGTGAAGAAAGAGATCCGATCGTAGTTGGCAATTCAAGTGGCACGAGAGGAAAGATTGACATGAAGACCGGAAGGTGTCCGGTTCCGTTGCCGCGGGTAAATCCAAGGAGTTCCCTGGTAGGGATCACGTGGCGGGAGTAAGTCGGCTAGGTTAGCGCGTCGTTACCGCCCGATCTGTAAGTTGATTTTCATAGTGTATTGCTTCGCTGGCTGTTGAAGCCCAGAGTATTTTTTTCGATTACCGTGGGTATCGAGTTTTCACTTCGTCACCAAAAATCGAGTCTTTATCTCTATTGCTTATAATTATTTGTATCGTGCATGTTTGTTATCTCGTTAGCATCTAGTTTTTAAATATCCTTTACGTGTATCGGATATTTATTTATTTTTACTTTCGCTATATTTTTCGGGGTCGAAACTTGATTGTTCACGTTAGCACCAAAAGTGCTTTTTCAATTGGTATCAGAGACTTACCCTATCCGCGACCCCCGATCTAGATGTATACGAGTGGATGGCTCTCCGTTCCTCCCTTCTTTGATGGGAGTAACTATACCTATTGGAAGGTCCGGATGAGAGCCTTCCTAAAGTCTTTAGATGAACATGTTTGGGCACGTACCTAAGTTGGGTGGACTCCACCCACTAGTTTCTCTGGTAACGAACCAAAAGCCTTATCTTCATGGACTAAAGAGGAATTTGATGCATGTAATTGGAACAGTAAGGGGTTACATGATATTTTTATAGCTGTATCTCCCGATGAGTTTAAATGAATCTCAATGTGTGAGACTTCTAAAGATGCGTGGGATATTTTAGAAATCACTCATGAAAGAACTAAATTAGTTAAAAATTTAAAATTGTAAATGCTCACCACTAGATTTGAAAAAATAAGAATAAAAGATGATGAGATATTTGACGAATTTTATACTCAATTAAATGATATTGTAAATTTCACATTTAATTTAGGTGAACGAATTCTGAAAAACAGAATTGTTAGAAAAGTTCTTCGATCTTTGCCTGAACGCTTTAGACCTAAAGTTACTGCCATTGAAGAAAGCAAAGATTTAGATAAATTAAAAATAGAAGAACTTGTAGGATCCCTACAAACTTATGAACACACACTTCCACAGTCAAGGAAACAGAAATCACTTGCCTTAAAATCAAGTAGGAAAGAGAGAAACCGGGACTCTGATAAAGAGTCGTGTAGTGATGATGATTTTTTATTATTTGTTAAAAATTTTAAAAAATTCTCAAAGAAAAATAACTCTTCATCAGAAAAACTGGATGTAGATTTAAAACGATCACATAAATTTGAGAAGAAAGACCGATGTGAAAGTAAAGACTCCAAATCGAAAACTTTCCAAGGAGTCCAATGCCATGAATGTAAAGATTTTGGTCACTATCGTACTGAATGCCCAAACTTTAAATGCCAACAAGGTCAAGCCTTTAAAGCTAATGTGACCTTAAGTGATGACGAAGAAGAAGAGGGTGAAAAATGTTCTGAAGAGGGCCCTGTTAAGTATATGGCTTTTATGACCTCCATGTGTGGCAATTCAGTAGAAAATATTAATCAATCTGAGGACTCTGTGGATGAGTCCGAAGTTGAATTTGATGACCTTCAAGAAGCATATGACAAACTGTTTAGGGAATACTTAAAAGTAAATAAACAAAATAAAACCTTAAACAGTAGGGTTCTTGAGTTGGAACAAGAAAAATTAGTTCAACAATCCGAGTTAGATTCTAAAACCCAAGAAATTGAGAATCTGAAAGCCTCTTTTGCTAAGCAACTCACAACTTTAGAATCTGAACTTGAGGTTTCTCGAAAAGATTAAAAATAATTCTTGAATGGGTCCACAAAATTAGATCATATACTCGGGTTGGGAAAAATTGGTGAAAATAAATAGGGTTTGGGGTATGCTGCGAATTTTGTCTAAAATGACATGAAACCTAAAACTATATTTATTCCCACCACAAAAAATCCACACAAACACGCCTACACACCCAAAGTTATTAAAACCGTACCTCAACGTGTGGAGAATAGATTTGGCTCAACTAATCTACATAATCAAGAGGCTATGGACCATTCCACCATACCTAAATTTGTGCCTATCTGCCACGCGTGTGAAAAAGTTCGTCACATTCGTCCACGGTGCTACACCATGAATCTTTTACACAACCAAAGACTACGGCGAAACATGAATAAACTTGTTGATCACCTTCAACATTTGGATACACAAGTTAAAAGGTTGAATGTAAAAGTATATTCAGTGAGACAAGTCTGGGTTAAGAAAAGTGAGCTACATTACCCATTGGCCATTCGTGACAAAAAGAGGGAGACTTGATTCACCTTGATAGGGGGAGCTTAGGGGAGACGGAGCGGAGTCTGCTTATTTTGGGGGAGTTTTTATTATTTAAATGTTATTTCAGGTTATTATTACTGTTAGGG
The DNA here is from genome assembly GCA_025585075.1 of Nepenthes mirabilis. NCBI lineage: Eukaryota > Viridiplantae > Streptophyta > Magnoliopsida > Caryophyllales > Nepenthaceae > Nepenthes > Nepenthes mirabilis. The sequence continues at coordinate 3,239 of JAODPA010108504.1, forward strand.
GGAATATTGATTATGTTCGTTAGGGGGAGAATTGTTATAAGTTAGTTATATGTTATTTCTGCTACATCTCAGTAATGCTTGTCATGCATGCTGTTATGTTGTTATTATCTTTTGCCTTGTTGGTACTAACTTGCTTGACCAGGAAACTGAAATTCCATAGACAGCCAACGTAAGTTTTCATCACATCGCCTCAGCAGTTCTCGTATAGCTAGTTATATTTTTTTTTGTGTCACTTATGTATCACTAGGCGTAGGTTTTTATGTACACGGGTTCTATCTCAGTGGTGTCTGAACCCGTGATTCACTTGTATTTATTTACTTTCTGAGTTTTGTCACGGAATTGCCAAAGGGGGAGATTGTTAGAGACTTTTGTCTAATTGGCATATTCCGTGACCATATGTATTTTTGTATCGATGTCGGGTTGTGGGTTGTCGGGTTAAAGTCCGTTCGGTCCGCTCTCCAGTCACTCGAGCCCATCCAAAGCCTGGCGCTCGCCATGAGCTCATTTCCCGCTCAAGCCGAAAAAATAGTAGGGTGCCCGCTCGCCAGGAGCTCGATACCCGCTCGAGCCGAAAATCCAGTAGGTTGCCCACTCGCTGCTCGCCTTCGGGCCACTCGAGCCCCGCTCGAGCGGCGGTCCAACGGGCAAAATTTTTGAATGCGTTTTTGTCCCCTCTATAAATATATGCCTTATGTTTTATGAAACCCTAAGCACGCCAGAGCTTCTTTTGAGAGTATTGGAGCCTTTCTACTTGAGAGAAGAGCAATCTTCTTCCTTTTCATCTTGCTCCATTTGAGAAAACCAAACCTACTACGTTCTACATCGTTGTACCTCATGTTCTAACAGTTTTTCTCTTCATTTCTCTTTACTATTTAAACTCTTCCATCCTTCTACCTTCGTGGGAGACGTTGGTTCGTGAACAAGGAGATCCGATCGTGGTTGGCAATTCAAGTGGCACGAGAGGGAAGATTGACATGAAAACCGAAAGGTGTCCGATTCCGTTGCCGCGGGTAAATCCAAGGAGTTCATTGGTAGGGATCACGAGGCGAGAGTAAGTCGGCTAGGTTAGTGCGTCGTTACCACCCGGTTTGTAAGTTGATTTTCATAATGCATTGCTTCCTTGGCCGTTGAAACTCGGAGTATTTTTCTTGATTACCGTGGGTATCGAATTTTCACTTCGTCACCAAAAATCGGGTCTTTATCTCTATTGCTTATAATTATTTGTATCGTGCATGCTTGTTATCTCGTTAGCATCTAGTTTTTAAATATCCTTTACGTGTATCGGATATTTATTTATTTTTGCTTCCGCTATATTTTTCGGGGTCAAAATTTGATTGTTGATGTTAGCACCAAAAGTGCTTTTTCAAAGGGGATGAATGCAGAATTGAGTGGGATAAGAGGATTGTACTCCGTAGATTTGATTATATTTGCAACAGGCGATTATATGCCATACTATATCATGCCCCAATTTTCGGTTGAAAATTTGTATTTATAACCTAAATACCAATTGATACATCTGTCTGGAATTGGCGCCTATTACTAGAAACGTTATATTATATTTATGGTCAACCGTTACAATAGTTATATAATTATAACTTATATTATTTTTGTAATTGTCCAACGGTAAATTTTTGGCTTTTATTGGGCCATTACTGTCCGCTTAATGTGATTAATCATGTCTCAACTTTATCTAACTATTCGTCAGGATTAAAGGCCTTAATTATTATTTTATCAATTGCTTCGACTCTCTATGCCTTCAACCAACCAATTGGCTGAAGTTTCAACAAGAATGTTATCAAATCAGTATGGTGTATGGGTTATTCACTTTGATTCATTTGGGGATTGAGTGTTTTTATTTGGACAATACTTAACACTTGCCCCCATGGTCGAGATCAAATTCAAGTTTCAAGTATGTTAAAATAAAAAGCCAGCTAGCACTCCTACTGAGCCAACTGTGCTTATCTGCAAAGATGTTATGCGTGTCTATTTTGGAAGACTTTCTACAGTTGGTTGATCTCGTCTATCAAGATTTGATTTCTTTTCTTTTTGGACTGAGATTCTTTACTTTGACCGACACTGTCTTCTTGTGCAAGCTAATTTTGCCTTAGCTATAAATTAAGGGCTTTTCTTCATTTTTAGCCACAAAACATCTTCCTTCATACTCGACGGTGTTTAGTCTTTATCGGACATATTGCTTTATCATTTAATGGAGATCATATTTGGCAAGGGTAGGAAAAGAGTTCTTCTAAGTTTTTTCTGATGTCTTCCAAAGAAGTTTTTGGATTTACCTGTTTGTTACCTTCTTTTATTAAGGAAGCTATTTTGATTTTCCTCCTTTATATCACAGCTAGAGCCGAAGTGAACTTGGTTCTGCACTCTTCACTTTTGCCTCCTCAACCTCCTACAGTGTCACATGGCAAAAGAGATGAGGCTCGATGGACGTGTTATGTAATGGCAACAGAGCCTGTTGAAGCAGAATGGGCGGCTTTGTTTTCATTTGTTGTGGTTGATGTTTTCTTTTGCTTTTGGCAAATGAAAACGTCAGCGGGAAGAAATCCTTTCACATTCAGGTTGCCATTTTATAGTATATTTCCTTCTTTTTGACTTGCATTTTTTCCATTGAGGGTTGTAAGTCTAACAAAAGTTTTGATTAATAAAATTACCCCATATAAAATTTTTCTTCTATTGACAGATCTTGGTATTTCAATTTTCTAAATTGTAATTTGAAGAAAGACAACCCGTCTGTTCCCAAAAATTGATGCATGACTTTAACCAATCTGGCAATCTAACAGCTTAGATCCTTTGATAACTCGATATCTTGGCAATATTTATTTTGCAAACCTAATACTTTAGTTTGATAACTCAAAAGTAACTAAATTGGCTTTTTTCGAATGAGAGAAATTGAACCGTTGGCTGTAACCTTAATGATTCAAAAAGTGACATCATCTTCACCATTACTATAGTAGCAGAAAAGATATTTCACAAAATTTTAGCAGTCTACCAGATGTCATTGGTTATGAAAACACAACATTTAAGCTAAACTAATGTATAATGACACATTGTTTCGGTTAAACTCTTCATTTTAACTTATGCACGTCTTCTCTTTTGCTTCACCTTTTGAATTTTTGTGTTTTTCTTGCCAATTAAACTCAATGATTCGCTGCTCTTGGAATGCAATGGCTCCAATAAGCATATCTAAAGGAGTAGCAGATATTGCCTCTTGTCCAACAATCAACCTTGTATGGAAAATATACGAAAGGTATCATATTCCTGTTATCATTCTTTTCCATGTTCTCTCGCCATCTGAGAGGGTTAGCTCTATGAGGCACAACTTTATCGCCACTAATAAGATTCATTTAAAGGATGACCTTAGAATTCCGCTGGCTTGAGAGTTTGTTGAGATAATGGGAGTATTGGAAATCACAATCACTCATTTTTATCCCAACACTATTAGATATATTGTATCTTATGTATCTCCTTTCACCGTCAGAAAGTTAGATTAAATGCTTGGACAGTCAAGATTGTATTTAGGTTTAATTAATAGAGTCATTGAATCTCACTAACTCCTCAAAAGGGATTCAAAATAAATGAAGAAACCCAAACTCGGTGAAAGGTTGAAAGGACCATTTTTTTTATTGAGGTTCCCTCTAATTGAAATCCTTCCAACAATCGGAAAGACGTCAACCTTGCCTATTTTGATCCAATTATGGATAACGAGAGCCATATGTCCAAACCCTTAATTGGACTCATAGGAAATAATTTTGCTAAACTGCATAAAATTGAGAATTGTTTGACCTAGAAAGTGCTAGATAGCATCAGATGGATGGTGATTTTGAGTGATAAGGCTATTGCTGATATGCCTTCTCGTTGACCAAAGAGAAAAATTGGAAAACTTATTATTGAGTCTCCACCCCAGGCGGTTGTTGGACAAGCTGATACTCTGGCTGCTTGCTCCTCTAACTCATCTTCAAATGGCAAATTGAATAAGGTTATTGATGAAGCCTGTGAAGACATGATTGAGAAGAATGTTGAGGAATCATCTCGGAGGTCAACTTCAGCTTTTGTTTCCTTTGGCACTTTGGATTTTAAGGAAGTGCCAGCATTTAATCTCAAGGAGGAAGCTCCCACTACTTTCTCTTTAGAGTTACAAAATTCCAAACCTCAGGTTTTGAAAGCTGAAGAGCCACTTGATGCCCCATTTATTGCTGAGTATGGAGTTCTAGTTTTACCCAGTTTTCCATCGTTAAATAACTTGGCTCGGCATCTCCAGCTACTCCAGTTAATATATCTATAAATAATGATGGAGCAATTAAGGAAATGTCTAGACCCTCTTCTTCTCCATCAGTGACTCTGGCAGATTCGGGGGTTTTTTTAGGTGCACCCAATTTTATGACCCCCTTATACTGCCAACCTTTTCCTCTTTTATGTTGTAGGATTTCACCAATTTCGAGCCCGAAGTTCGAAAGATCATCCCCAAGCTGTACTTCTTGTGAGGATCTCCAAACTCAGGAGGTACTATATATATTAAATTCTTCTGATTTACTTTTCTGTTGTCACTTCTAACTAAGAGTTTATTTGCCTGGTAGTCTCAGGATTTGGATTGTCTAACCAGGGAAAGGGCTGCCAAACAGCATGCTGAAATTGCTCAACTTTCCTAATCATATATTGATCCTGGTGTGCTCAGGGACCTGGCATTTCAAGTTGTTACTGCTAAAGTTGTTGCCAAGTTTTTGCATGACCGAGTTGCATAATTGGAGAATGAACTGTCCAAGTGCAAGATGAGGCCCATGATCTTGCCAACCAAAAATACCATAGCTAGAGACCTGATTAATTTCCATGAGGACAAAATTCAAGAAGCTGAGTATCAGTTGGCTGTTGGCACAAACGAAAGATACGGTGACCGAGCGGACAAAATACTTAGACAGCAACAGAGCAAAGCTTTCGGATTGACGGCCAAAAGTAGAGATAGAAAAACGAGAGACGACGCACACGAGATTTTAACATGGAAAGACCCTTCTCAACCAAGGAAAAAACCACCAAAGAATACACTTTAAAGTATAAATTGTTTACATGAATGTTAGCTACACAAGCTCAAACAAGGAAAAAAAACAATCACAAGTATATCTCTCAATCTCTCCCTAAAAGGTGTTTCTCTCTCTATCTTTATAACAAAGCTTACCTACAACTCTCTCAAAGCTCACTCCAAGACTGCTCTCCATGACACACAGTACAAGTAAGGGCACAAGCCTTTATATACACAAGAGACCTAGTCCTCGGCCAGCCACCCTACTGGCAGTAGGTTGGCAGGACCATGCCCCCTAGGCCTGCCATGGCAGGCGCACGCCCGGCGTACCAGAGTTGTAGGCCTGACACCTTGGAAGTTGTAGCCGCCTCCAATCAGAGTGGGTCAACTGTCCATCTATAAAACGCGGCTACAGCAGGCCTACAGAGAGAGAGAGTCAACGCCTAGGCTTTCGGAGTCCTCATCCATGTCCTCAACAACCTCTCGAACATGACGCCTCTGATGAGTCCTCGTCCGTCATGACAGGCTTCTCGGACCATTCCAAAAGTCCACGTCCTTTTCCTCCTTTAAGTTCGCTGACAAAGATACAACGAGGGAGTGACCCCAACAAACTTCCTCTCATGACCGAGTGGAAGTGAAGTTAGTTATACCGGCAATGTCACAGCAAGCTTCCAACTTTTCCTTTGGCAAAACTTTGGTCAACATGTCTGAGCCATTGTCATCCGAGCGAACCTTTCCAATTGATAGCTACCCATTATTAAAAACATCTCTTACCCAATGATGTCGCACGCCAATGTACTTTGACCTGGAATGGAATGAGAAATTTTTACACAAGTGAATGACACTTTGACTATCACAGAAGACCTCGTACGTCTCTTGCCTTAGACCCAACTCTTGGATGAACCTCTTCATCCAAAGCATTTTCTTACAGGCCTCGGTCATGGCAATGAATTCTGTCTCCATAGTCGAAAGAGCGACGCACTTCTGCAACTTGGACTGCCAAGAGACCAGCCCTCCCGTAAATTTCACCAAGTATCCGGATGTTGATTTTCGAGAATCAACGTCCCCGGCCATGTCTGCGTCCGTGTACCCAATCAGCTGAGGCTTCTCTCCTCCAAACTGCAAACCCGTCTTGGAGGTCCCATGGAGATATCCGAAAATCCACTATATCGCGGACCAATGCTCCATCCCTGGGTTTAAGAGAAAACGGCTCACAAGACCAACTGCATGAGTAATGTCCGGTCGCGTACATCAGACTACCAATGGCCGAGGAGTAAGGAATCTTACTCATAGGTGCCTTCTCAGTGTCCGAGGCCGGACACTACTACTTGCTCAGCCTAAAATGGTTGGCTAGATAGGTACTGACAGGCTTGGAGTTTTCCATGTTGAATTACTGAAGTACCTTTTCAACATAGCTTTCCTGGGACAATTAGAGCTTCTTCATCCCTCGGTTGCAAAATATTCTGATACCCAAAATTTGCTTAGCCGGTCCGAGGTCTTTCATGGCGAAAGACTGCCCCAGTTGCTCTTTCAACTCTTTGATCCGAGCACTGTTCTGTCCGACAACCAGCATGTCGTCCACATAAAGGAGGAGGATGACGAAATCATTTTTTAAAAATCTCTGGACAAAGACATAGTGGTCCGAAGTAATCTTATGGTATCCTCGTCTGACCATGACAGACTCAAACTTCTGGTACCACTGTCTTGGAGCTTACTTTAGCCCGTACATGCTCTTTTTTAAACGACAGACCAGTCCTTCCTTCCCTTTGACTTTAAAACCATTTGGTTGCTCCATGTAGATCTCTTCCTCAAGATCTCCATGGAGAAAAGTTATCCGGACGTCCAGTTACTCAAGCTCCAGATTCAAAGCCGCTGCCAATCCGAGGACTACATGGACCGAGGACATCTTCACAACTGGTGCGAAAATTTCATCAAAGTCAACACCCTTACGTTGACCAAAGCCGTTCATCACAAGCCGTGCCTTGTGTCTTGGCTTGCTCGCGTCCTCGGTCGTTTTCAGCCGGAAGACCCACTTGTTTTTCAGGGCTTTCTTCCCCTTGGGCAGCTTAACCAGCTCAAAAATATGATTTTCATGAAGAGAGGTCATTTCTTCCTTCATGGCCTCAAATTATTTATCCTTCTGAGCGCTACACATGGCCTCACTGAAATCTTCTGGTTCTCCAGCATCAGTGAGGAGGATGTACTCACTTGCTGGAAGGCGGACGAACGGACGTCTCTCCCTAGACGACTGTCTCATAGGGGCCACCTCGGCCTGTTGAGAGGCCAGATCTTCAACCAGATCTTCCTGAGGCACTGGAATCACCTCATCATGGTTGCCAGCCACTCTTGGTCCGCCGACATCGGACTCAAGAGGCATTGAACGGATAGCATCAACATCAACTCTGTCCGTCCGGAAGATATTGGGTTGAGACTTCTTCTCTTTCCTAATGTCCTCGATGGTCTCTTTTTCAACGAAGACCACATCTCTGGACCGGACCAGCTTCCTTTCCTTTGGGTCATAGAATCTATACCCAAGTTCGTCTTTGCCATAGCCCAGAAAGACACATTACTTTGTCTTTGGCTCTGGCTTGCTCCTCTCATCTCTCAGAAAATGAACAAAGGCATTGCAGCCAAATGTCCGAAAATGGTTGTAGGCTAGTTCCTTCCTGGTCTAGATCTTCTCTGAAACTTTCTCGTCCAAAGGCTTACTTGGCGACCGGTTGATCATGTGGGCGGCCGCTTTCAAGGCCTCTGCTCAAAAAGATCCCGGAAGCCTGGACTCGGACAATATGCACCTGACCCTTTCCATCAGGGTGCGATTCATCCTCTCAGCCACGCCATTCAACTGTGGCGTCTTCGGTGGAGTCCCTTGATATTTGATGCCGTGAGCTCTGTAATAGGCATCAAACGTCCCAATGTACTCTTCACCGTTGTCGCTCAGGACGGCCTTTAACTTCCTCCTGGTCTCACGCTCAACGAGGGTATAAAACAACTCAAAAATTTCCGCAACCTGATCCTTGGACTTCATCAGGAATACCCACAGTTTCCTCGAGCAATCGTCAATGAAGGAGACAAAGTATTGTACTCCTCCAAAAGACCTCTCCGGTAGGGGACCACACACATCCGTGTGGACAACCTCTAGGACCTCGGACCTCCTGGAAGATGCGTCTCCTTGGAAGGAGACTCTTCATTGCTTCCCCGCCATGCAGTGAGGGCAAGTCCTCGGCCTTTCTCTATCCATTTCTAGGATGAGACCCTTTCTGGCCAGATGTCTCATGCCCCGCTCACTCATGTGTCTGAACCTTTTATGCCACAGGCCCGATGACTCCACACATCTTGTGACATTCACCTATGCCACCTCGGCCTTGGCTTTCAGCGCGTAAAGGCCTGAGGCCTTTACTCCTCAGGCAACCACCATGGAACCCTTTGTCAGCTTGAAATCGCCGTCATAAAAGATGCTGCAGTAACCTTCATCATCAAACCGTCCTACTAAAATGATATTCATACGAATATCGGGGACATGTCGGACGTCTCTCAAAATCAGTCGGGCTCCAATGTTTGTCAGCAAGGAGAGGTCGCCACGTCCAATGATCTCGGACGTCTCCATGTTGCCCATCTTCAACACTCCTGGGGCACTCGGAGTGTAGGTAGATAACAGCTCTCTTCTAGAGGTGACGTGTATGAAAGCGCCAGAATCCACCACCCAGTCAGATGCCTACTCGGCCACACTCACAGAGTTCTCAGACTCCAGGCCAAAAGGAGGTCACCTCCTGTAACAACAGAGACCGAAAACTCTTCCTTGCCACGTCTCTTTTTGCCCCTCTCCTTTTCAGCGTTTTTACGCTTCCACTTGTAACAAAATCTCTTGATGTGACCCTTCTTGCCACAATGATGGCACTCCATGTTCTGGTACCGAGAACGTAACTTACTCCGCCCTTTGTCTTCAGACTTTGGGCTACGTCCTCGGCTCCTTTCCCTAGATTCGGTGACAAGGACCTCGGAGTGCTGAGAGGTGGACGTACCTTGATAATGTCGTCTCACTTCCTTTTTCAGCACAGCTCCTTTGGCCATCTCTAAAGTCACCACACCGTTAGGAGTTGTGTTGACAGTGGTGATCCTCATGACCTCCCATGAGTCCGAGAGGGTTGCCAGGAGCCAGAGTCTGGGAGGGTTGCCAGGAGCCAGAGTCCGAGTACCTCATCCTCAAACTTGATCCCCATGCCATTCAGCCGGTGCACGCAACCCTGAAACTCGTTCAGGTGGTCGGCTACAGATGAGCCAACCTTGTACCGAATCTGCATTAGCCTCATCAAGTGATAGATTTTGTTATTTCCGGTCTTGGAGGCATAGAGCTTTTGCAGTTTCTCCCAAAACTCCTTGGCATTCGTCTCTCAGCGAACGTGGTTGTACACGTTGTCGTCCACGAACTGCCGGATGTAGCCGCACACTTGCTTATGCTCTAGCATCCACTCATCGTCCGTTTTTGCCGCCGGCTTTTGTGTGGCAAAAATGTGCGGCAAAAATGGGATTATGCATGGACTTCACAAAGAGCAAGTCTGACATCTTGCTCTACCAAGTGTCAAAGTTGGTTCCGTTTAAGCAAGTCATTTTGCTTCCAACCTCCATAGCAGCCAGCAACAAGATCACCGTTCAAAGAACCAAACTCTCTGATACCACTTGTTGGAGCAAACAGAAGACACAGTGACCAAGCGGACAAAACGCTCGGATAGCAACAGAGCAGAGCTCTCGGACGGACGGCTAAAAGTAGAGATAGAAAAATGAGAGACAACGCACACGAGATTTTAACATAGAAAGACCCTTCTCAACCAAGAAAAAAAATCACCAAAGAATACACTATAAAGTATAGATTATTTACATGAATGTTAGCTACATAAGCTCAAACAAGGAAAAAAATAATCACAAGTGTATCTCTCAATCTCTCCCTAAAAGGTGTTTTCTCTCTATCTTTACAATAAGGCTTGCCCATAGCTCTTTCAAAGCTCACTCCAAGACTACTCTCCAAGACACACAGCACAAGTGAGGGTACAAGCTATTATATACACAATGGGCCTAGTGCTCGACTAGCCACCCTACTGACAGTAGGGTAGCAGGACCACGCCCCCTAAGCCTGCCATGGCATGCGCACGCCAGGCGTGCCAGATGTCAGTAGGGTGGCAAGACCACGCCCCCTAAGCCAGCCATGGCAGGCGCACGCCAGGCGTGCCAGAGTGGCAGGCCTGACACTTTAAAAGTTGTAGCCGCCTCCAATTAGAGTGAGTCAACTGCCCATTTGTAAAACGCAGTTATAGTAGGCCTACGGAGAGAGAGAGTCAACTCTTAGGCTTTCGGAGTCCTCATCCATGTCCTCAACAACCTCTCGGATATGACGCCTCTGATGAGTCCTCGTCCGTCATGACAGGTTTCTCGGACCATTCCAAAAGTCCGCGTTCTTTTCCTCCTTTGAGTCCATGGACAAAGATACCACGAGGGAGTGACCCTAACATTGGCCTCAGCAATGAACTCAATTGAAAACCTTCAAAGTAAATGCACTAGACTCAAGGAGGAGTCAAGGAAAAGTTTCCATCTTGAAGAGATGGGCCCCATTCTAGATTCACAGTTCCAGGATAGTATCACTTTTTGTAGGTGAATTGCTCCTAATTTCCTAATAAGCTACCTTGACTCGAGACACTCTAAAGCATTTCAGAGTTCTAATGTCAAGAATTTTTCGGAGTTGGGTGGAAATCCACCATCTAGGTCTTCTCTGGTTCATTAGCCTTAGGAAGAATGTTTCGTTCATGCTTTATATGGTATCAGCTTTAGGAGATCTTTATACTAAGCTAGTATACCCATTTGTATATATGTATTTATATTTTCATACATACTTAAGTATCCAGTCTATCAGCTAAATCTTGTGATTATTATCGCTGATGATTCTTTTAGTAAATAATGCTTTCATTAGATGAAGTATCTATTTATTTGCAAGGCAATTTTGTCGTTATCACCAAGCTGAATTGGACCATAATCCTTAGACCATGTTTGACTAATGGTGCTTATCCCATAGAAGGCCATTATAGCATTCATGTATGAAAGCCCCCTGAGGTTTTATTAGCTAAATGACTGTATTTAGTCTTATTTTATTTTTCATTATCCGACCTATGTTATGACCTCTCAAAAGGGAATCAAACGCTTAGTCCCCAAGCCCTCGAGTCATTTGATTTGTTGGTGGGTGACCACACTTGAGATCATATGATTTTTTCAACCAATATTATGACCGCTTTATTGAATGGGTTAAAAGGCAATGTATGAAAACTAATTACCTGACTTAGAGTTAATCATGGTTATGATTTCACACATAATCATACAAATAAACAATAAAAGTAAAAAACTAAACTTTATAGACATGAAAACTAAATTTTATTGATGATGTAAAATATAAAATACAAGTACTCCCAATCATAAAACATAGCGTACCTCTTACATTTTAGTTTACAGAGTCATTGATAATATTTTTTGAGGTGAAGGACATTCTATATTCATAGGACTAGTTTGCCGTTTTGGATACGCAATTTATATGAGCCATTACGGAGGATAGCCAATATAAAAATAGCCCCTCCCAATTGGGGGATAACTCATTTTTGTTGGCAATCTTGCCCATGGCCTTAAGTCACCCATCTCAAACTTTTGCACTTTTACTCTTTTATTGTAGTACCACACAATTCTTTGTTGATAAGCGGCTAACCGTATGCACACCATGTCTCTTACTTCCTCTAAAGAGTCTAAATTCTCTCTTTAAAGCTAAGAATTGTGATTAGGAGCAAAACTTTAAACTTGACAATTAGGCAATTTGATCTCCACTAAAATTACCGCTTTCGTTCCATTATATAGGCTGAAAGGCACCTTGCGATTTAGCTCTCTTGAGGTCATCCAACAAGCCCATAATACAGATGTGAGTTCGTCTACCCAAAAGCACCAAGCATCTTCCAACTTCATCTTTAGCCTATTTAATATTGTCCGATTGGTTATCTCGGCTTGCCTGTTTGTTTTGGGGTAAGAGACCAAGTTGTATTTAGGCTTGTATAGTATTTAATGAATTTTTTCTCTGTGAATTTGGCGCCATTATCGATGACTATGACCTCTAGTATTCTAAATCTACAAATGATATTTTGGCGCACATATTTTATTACACTCTGCTCAATAATCTTAGCCAACAGAGATACTTCTGCCCATTTTGAGAAATAGTCGACCGCAACAATGATGAATTTTCTTTACCTAGTAGCAATCGAAAATGGTCTCAATATGTCTGACCCCATTATGCGGATGGCTAGAGAGACTATAAGGCTTGGAATTCTGTGTGAAGTTGGCGAGTAATGTTGCCATGAATCTGAAAAAAAGTCTCCATAATCAACTAAAAATGACCTTACCGCATGATCTCGAATGCTAAGTTCTTTTCACCTATATGCTTTCCATAAATGTTGAGGTGCACTTTGCTTATGGCGTAATTGGCTTTAGCGGGTGTTAGGCAATGCATATATGGGATGGAGCAACCTCTTTTGTAGAGTTTTAAATCTACTAGTATATATCATTCGGCTATCTTCTCAATGTGTTTGGTTTAGGTTGGATCATCTGGTAGTGTCCTGTTCTTGAGATATCTCAGGTACGGTGTCATTCAAGTCACTTCATTTAACACTAGAAGTATTTCATCTAATTCCTCTATACTCAGGTTCATATCTCCTTCATTTCCCAAGCATATTATTCAAAGCATTCGAATGCCGCCATTCTAGCTAACTGGTCAATTTTTCAATTATCCTCTCTTGAGATATGGTAAATCTCCACTTTATCAAAGAGTAATAAAAAACTCCTTACCTTGAGAAGGTATTTTCTAGACTTAGATTGGACACTTCAAAATTTTTCAATAGTTGATTCACTACCAATACTGAATCACTGTAGATATTTAGATTCTTAGTTAAGCACTCCCTTGCTATCCTGAGTCCAGCCAGTAAGCCTCATATTTGACTGCATTATTAGTAATTTGAAACCCAAATGTTATTAAGTACTTTAATCTCAAATCTGCCTTGTGTTATCATGACCATTCCGACTCCACTTCCCAATAGAGAAGATCGCCTGTCGACGTATAAAGTCTATAATGGAGTCCCCACATTAGTGGGTATGTTTTCATGATTATTCACGCTTTTAGGAATCAAGGTCATCATTTCGAATATAAAATTTGCGATGGCTTGACTCTTTATAAATGGTCATGTTTTAAACTCTATATTGAACTCGTCTAATTCGACAGCCCATTTAATTAACTACTCAGATACCTCTAGCCTTTGCAAGTCCGTTTTTATGGCTGATTGATCAAGACCACAATCTTGTATACTTAAAAGTATAGACGGGGTTTTCTTGTAGCATAGATCAAAGCTAGTGCTATTTATTTGACTTGAAAATACCGAGTCTCTATGTCTTATAGGATCTTATTGACGTAGTATACTAGTTATTATATGCCAGCCTCTTCCCTAACCAAAACAAAGCTTAGTGCTGCTTCCAAAACGACCAACTAAAGGCATAGTTCTTCGCCTTCTTTAAAAAAGGTTAAAAGAGGGAAATTTTTTAGGTATCCTTTTGACTCTTGCAATATTTGTTGACATTCTTCTATCCACCAAAATCCATAAGTCTTCACCCTTCTAAAGGCTTTAAAGAATGGTAAATATTTCTCAACGGTTTTCATCGAGAAACTAGACAAGGTGGCAACTCTCTCGATTAACCTCTAAACCTTTTTTAGTAATTGGGGTGGTTCCATATCCATGATAACATTAATCTTATTTGGATTAGCCTTGATTCTCCGGTGAGAAACAATAAAGCTTAAGAATTTTTCAAATGTCACTCCAAACATTCATTTTGTTTGAGTCAATTTCATTCAGTGTGCCTAAAGTATTTCGAAGGCTTCGGCCAAGTCATGAATAAGGTCATCGGCCAATACATTTTTGATGAATATGTCATCTACATATACCTCCATATTCTTTCTAATATAAAATGCTAGCATTTTGTTGACTGGTCTTTGATATGTAATCCTAACATTTATTAAATCGAAGGGTATGATCTTATACCAATAAGTCTATTGGTCAGTCATAAATGAGATCATCTCTTTATCTTTAGGGTTCATTCTAATCTGATTATAATCACAATAGGCATCTATAAAACTCAGCAGTTAGTGCCCAGATGTCAAATCCCTCAATTGGTCAGACCTTAGCAATGGAAAACTGTCATTCGAATATGTTTTATTCACATATGTGAAGTTGATACACATTCTCCATTTTTTATTACTTTTTTTACAAGACCAAAATTGAATTTTCCTAATGAACCTATTGTTGAGCAATTTTTTAACTTCCTCATGTATGGCAATGAGCTTCTCTATAAAGCAATTTTTTTTTTGCTTTTGTCTGACCGATTTGTGCCCAAAAATTAGGCTCAACTTGTAAACCATTACTTCTATAGGTATTCTAGACATATCAACCGGCATCCAAATAAACACGTCCAAATTATTATGAAGGAATACCAGCAACTACCCCCACAAGTGGGATGGTAGAGTACTGATTTGAACATATTTATCTGGTTCAGTCAAATTAAGGGTGATTTGTAGGAGCGATTCACCCGGCTGATAGTGCTGGAGTGTTATTTTATCTCAAAGATCAAAATTTTCAATCCACTGCGTAGTATTGATTAGCCTGTTTGTGTCAAATAACTTCTTCTGATGACTTGGTCGCTTCCGCTTCTCTACTCTGTAATGATCATGAACTTTATTTTTAAATACAAGATAGAAATCACTGCCCCAAAGATTACTAGGCACGGTCAACCTAGAATGGCATTGTAGGCCAAGAGTAGATCCACCACTAAGAAGGTTAGCATATGGGAAGTTATTCTAGGATACATTCACAGTACAACTTCCAATTGGATAGTCCCCTACACTTGCACCGGTTCGTCGCCTAATCCATATAATGGACCATCAGCCGACTGCATTTTATTCTTCTTAAGCCCTAACTTAAAGAATGTATCGAGATAAAGAACATTTTAAGAATTTTCATTATCAACAAAAATTTGTTTCAATTTGTAGCGAACGACCTCATTTGAAAGAGTGTTGGTACAATAAGAGGGTTTGAATGGAAAAATATTACATGTGTCATATTATCGTTTTTAAAATGGTGATATTGTTTCCTTCCTCTATCTTCTGCCTCTTACTAGAGGAAGCCTTCTCAGGGCAATTTGGAGCATTATTTCTGGCCTTCCTCGTTGACACTAGGTTTACTATTTCAGCAACCACTCAATTTCGAGGCTACACTGACAACTCTGTTTCTCTATTATTATTGTTATTAGGAGCGGGTCCTGGGTTTTTAAAATATTTATTGATGTACCCTTTTTAGATTAGGGCCTAAATCTCTTTTACAATGTCCGACAGTACTCAATACTATGACTCGGAGGTCAATGATAAAAATAGTACTTTAACTAATTCCTTCCCTCTACGTTCTTGAGCAGTTTGGGCCACTTTAAAAATTTTTCATTCCAAATCTATATCAAGTTGTTGATCTGGGTGTTGTTTAATAGGAGGGGATAAGCGACTTGTGTTCCTTTCTCACCCTCAACTTGCTTCTCTACTGTTTTCTGAAATCCCAAGCGGATGAGTTGTCACCTTTCCTCTTTTCCCATTAGTCAATATTGGTTGATGGGCATACTCTAAGCATTCTGGAGATTTTGTCTTGTTTGCCTCATTAGCCATGATATATGCTCGGGTGATCATCTCAACCTCCAAAAATATCTTCGACTCCGTTGGACCAAATACTTAAAGAAATATCCTTGTTGAATAGTTGCCATAAAGGAATTAAGTTTTACCTCATCAGTGAGTTTAGATATTCCCCTAGCCTCTATATTGAACCGTGCCAAACAAAATGTTTCAGACTTTCATTCGGACACTGCTGCACTTTGACAAAGTGCCACAATTGCCTTTCTTTCCTAAGGTTGGAGGCGAATTGAGACAGAAATTAATCAGCCAACTCTTGGAAAGATCAAATTAAATTTGGTGCTAGTTAATAGATCCAAATTTTTACATTTCCCTTGAGAGTCAAATGGAAGCACAAATACAACACAGAATCTTCAAGATTTGGAAATCCCTACAACGTTTGAGAATGCTCTAGGTGACCCATCGGATTAGTGTTCCCGTCATAGGACACCAATGTTAGCACTTTAATTTTGTGAGTGAGCTAGTGTGCTTTGATCTCCTGTGTGAATGCTATTCATCCCAGTTTGGTCTATTGTCCAACCATACTACTATGGAAGAATTGTTGTTCAATTCTTTCAGTCCTCTCCTCCATCTCAATTACAAACATGATCTTTTTTCTATATTAAGGAACATCCTTAACTCTGGGTGCTTGGTTGATATGCGAGGTGCTCGCTTATTTGGGTGAGTCTTCGGCATACTACTGCGGGAGGCTTCCTCCCATGCAGAGGGTTTATAATATTTCGGATCCCGATTGGATTATTTTAATGTTAATTGTGATTTTGGGTATTTCGAACGTGGTGAAAGTAAATTAAAATATTCTAAAATATTGAGGAATGATCGAAATTTTAGAGTAGCGCCCGAGGATCGCCTGTGCTGTTGTTCGGAATCCTATTTGGAATTTGG
>JAODPA010108515.1:0-19932 GCA_025585075.1 Nepenthes mirabilis
TATATATACACCCAACAAAGTGAGCAGCCACCAATTCAGCATGGTGGCTGCGCGCACAGTTTCCAAAACTTGTAAAGTTGGCGCACACTCTATTCTATAGCAGGCGGTATGCATGCTCTACAAATTGACCTATTGTCTCCCCAAAAATGACGTCTCCTAACTGCACAATTAGGAAAGTCAATTGTATGCCACTTCGAAAGACAGCATGTCAGTATATCTATTTTCAACTGGTCAATACCCCATTGATCGTCTTCTTCACTTGGTCGGCCAACGATTGCGTTGGCCATCTTCTTCACTCGGACGGTCAATGCCCTCGTTGACCGTCTTCTTCTTGTCCGTCCAAAACTTTCGATCAACTTTGTTAACCGTAACTCCTTGTGCATAGTCTGCGGACATTTAGCGCACAAGTTCGCGGACTTCAGTAGCACACAAGGGCCTTGTACTCTGTCCGAGTCCTCCGGCCGACAGGATTTCTACATGAAAGTGACCCCCAACAAATTTTTCTTCACGACTGTGGGGAATTGGAGTCCATCAACCTGGCTATACTGTAGCAAGCTTCATTTTTACCATTTGGTAGAATTTTGGTTAACATGTCCGCACTATTTTCTTCAATCCCAACTTTTTCGAGTGACAGTAAACCTGCTTCAATAACATCTTTCACCCAATAGTATCGAACATTAATATGTTTCGATCTAGAATGAAATGAGGAGTTCTTACAAAGATGTATGACACTCTGATTATCACAAAGTATCTCATACTTTTCCCATCTGAGATCCAATTCTTAGATGAACTTCTTCATCCGCAATATCTCTTTGCAAGCTTTTGTCACTACAATGTACTTGGCTTCAGTAGTGAAAAGGGCAACGCACTTTTGCAGTTTTGATTGTCAGGAAACTGCGCTTTCAGCAAATTTCACCAAGTATTTTGAGGTGGACTTGTGTGAGTCAATGTCCCTGGCCATATCAGCATTCGAGTATCCCAACGATTGAGACTTGTCACTTCTAAGACACAGACACATCTTGGAAATTCCTCGGATATATCTCATTATCCATTTGATCGCGGACCAATGCTTACTTCTTGGGTTTGACAGAAAACGGCTGACGGTGCTAACTGCGTGTGCTATGTTCGGCCTTGTGCATACCAAGGCGTACATCAAGCTTCCTATGGTTGACGAGTAAGGCACGCCTTTCATATATGCTTTTTCTGCATCCGAGGATGGATACTGGCGGCTGCTCAGTCTATGGTGATTTGTCAGCGATGTGCTTATAGGCTTGGACTTATCCATGTTAAAACGTTGAAGCACCCTTTCAATGTAACTTTCATGGGACAGCCACAATCTTCCTACCTCTCAGTCGCAAATAATTCTGACGCCAAGAATCTATTTTGCCGACCCTAGGTCCTTCATGGCAAATGACTGCTTAAGTTGTTCCTTCAGCTTCTTTATCTGAGCACCATTATTTTCAATGATCAGCATGTCATCCACATAAAGGAGAATGATGAAATATTCATCCTCGGAAAAACTTTATGTAAATGCACAATGGTCACAAATAGTCTTCTGGTATCATTGATTGATCATGACTGACTCAAACTTCTCGTACCACTGTCTAGGAGCATGTTTCAAGCCATATGGACTTTTCCTTAGGTGACAAACAAGTCGTTCATTCCCATTGACTTTGAATCCTTCTGGCTACTCTATAAAAATTTCTTTCTCAAGTTCACCATGGAGGAAAGCCGTTCGGATATTCATCTGCTCTGCCTCCATATTCCGAGTAGCAATCAAACCTAGTACAACCCTGATGGAAGACATCTTCACCACCGGGGCAAATATCTAATCAAAATTAACCCCTTTCTGTTGATTAAAGCTTTTTATCACCAGTCGCGCCTTGTACCTTGGCTGTGTGATATTTTCATCAATCTTCAAACGGAAAGCCCACTTATTCTTTAGTGCTTTCTTTTCCTTAGACAACTCGGCTAAATCAGAGGTGTGATTTTCATGGAAAGAGTTCATTTCATCTTTCATACTTTTCAGCCATCTCTCCTTGTTCACATCCTTCGCTTTCAGATTCCGGTATTAGTGAGCAGGACATACTCATTGGATGGTAGACGAACGGACGACCGTCTGTTCCTCAAAGATCATTGGACAGGAATCTTCTCGGCCGGTTGAAGAGTGACTTCATCCTGGTCTTTCTCAGGTGCTATAACTGTCTCACTATTGTCTTCGGGCACATCTGGGCGATTGTCCTCGTCCTCAGGAGGTACTGGGCGGACAACTTCAACAATTACATTGTCCATCCGGTCAGTATCAGACTTGGTCTTCTTACCAATATCTTCAATCGTTTCATCATCAACGAAGATTACGTTCCTTGACTAGACAGGTTTTCTCTTAGTAGGGTCATAAAGTTTGTAACCCAGTTCATCTTTCTCATAACCCAGAAAGACGCACTGCATCGTCTTTGGCTCCATATTGGTTCTTTCATCTCTTGGGACATAAACAAAGACATTGCATCTAAATACCCACAAATGGTTATAAGAAGGCTTATTTCCTGACCATATATTCTCTGACACTTCACCCTTTAAAAGCTTATTGGGCGACCTATTAATAATATAGGCCGCTGTTTTCAGTACTTTTGCCCAAAAGGATGCAGGAAGCTTAGCTTCTGAGAGCATGCATCTCACTCTCTCTAGAAGTGTGCGGTTCATCCACTCGACCACTTCGTTCAATTGTGGCGCTTTTGGTGGAGTCTTCTGATGTCTAATGCCATAAGATCGGCAGTAGGTATCAAAAAATCCAATGTACTCGGGCCCATTATCACTTTGGACTGTCTTCAGTTTTTTCCCTGTCTGACGCTCCACTAGAGCATGAAACTGTTTAAATGTATCGAGGACTTGATCCTTGGTCTTCAGTGGGTAAATCTACAACTTTCTGGAACAATTGTCAATGAAGGATACGAAGTATTGGGCTCCACCAAAAGACTTCTCTTTGAATGGACCACATACATCTGTGTGAACCAAGTCGAGTACTTCAACCTTTATAGAGGATGAGTCTCCTTAAAACGAGACTCTCATTTATTTGCCGGTCATGCAATGAGGACACGTCCTCGGTCCGTCTCCCTTCATCCCCGGGGTAAGACCCTTTCTAGCCAAATGACGCAATCTGCGTTTAGTCATGCACCAAACCTACGGTACCACAGGTCCTCGAACTCCTTGCTAGTAGTGGCATTTATGTCTCCGGCCATAGCATACGCTTTCATTACATATAAGCCGGATCACTTCTTTCCTCTTACCACAACCAGAGACCCTCTGGTCAGCTTTCACTCACTTTCTCAGAAGGTATTGCAGTGACCTTTATTATCTAGCTGGCCGGCTGAAATTATATTCAATTGGATGTCAGGGACATGTCGTATATCTTTTAATAGCAGCTTTGTTCCATTGTTGGTGATCAGTACGACGTCACCTCTGCCAACAATTAGAGATATTCTTTCGTTACCCATCCTTATTACTCCAAAATCTTCAGAAGTGTACGAAGTGAATAGCCCCCTCTTAGATGTGGCATGCAGAGAGGCACCAGAGTTAACCACCCAACCGGACTCCTCGTCCGTCAGACTAGCCAGATTTTCTTCAGATGTCAACAGGAGATCTCCTCTTGTAACCATTGAGATTGAGGACTTTTCTTCTCTCTTTCTCCTTTTTCGCATTTTCATACTTCCACTTGAAGCAGTGTTTTCTGATGTGGTCCTTCTTGCCACAATAATGACACTCAAGATTTTGATACCTTGATCGAGATTTGTAGCGTCCCTTCTCTCTAGACTTTTGGTTGCGTCCTCTACTCCTTCCATTGGACTCAATCACAAGTATCTCAGAATGCGAAGACGTTGCGGCTCCCTGTGACCGCATTGACTAATTCATGAGTAAGGAAGCAATGACCTCGTCTAACTTAAGTATATATTTTTCAAACAATAAAGTTGTGACGATATGGTCATATAAAGATGGTAGAGAAGCCAGCAATACCAACGCTTTGTCCTCCTCTTTAATCACCACATCAAGAGTTGATATCTGCGTTACTATGGTCAATGACTTGGACTTATAGTGATTTTTCAACTTCTCCTAGACCTCCACCGAGTTTGTTAGGTTGAGGATCTTTTGGAGTGTGTTGTCCGCCAGGCATAGTTTTATGGTGTAGTTGGCAAGATCTCTACTGTCTTGCCATTCTTCCTCTGTCATATTCTTCGGCTTTTCTTTCTTCTTCTGCAACACCTTTACTATTCTTTCTCAAGTCAAAATGTTTTTCACCCTTTCTTGTTAGAGGATAAAGTTACATTACCCGTTAAATTGCTCCACACTAAACGGCCGATTCTTTAAAGACGACGCCATTTAGACGAAGTTATCAACCGTGCGCTTTGATATCACTTGTTGGCACAGAATGGGTGGACGGAAGACTATGCCGAGAATTACTAGTCGAAGCAGAATGGGCGAACGGATGACTATGCACAGTATCACACACATAGACACAGTGGAGTAAAGGATAAAAAGAAAAAAAGAGAGTGGAACAAACAAGATTTTACGTGAAAATCCTTTCTCAAATAAGGAGAAAAATCATAAGACACTTAGTCTACAAATAGATCCACTATATGAGATTGGTTACACAAATCACACAATTATACAAGCACAAGAGGCGAAAACGAAAAACAGAGTACAAGTATACAAAGAACTCACACTTTGTTTCTCACTCATTACTCTCACTTTTCTTTCACTCTTTTTCTCCAATTTCTCATATATTTGGATGCTCATCACCCTAAGCTCAAGTATAATATATATATATATATACACCCGGCAAAGTGAGCAGCCACCAATTCAGTATGGTGGTTGCACGCACAGTTTCCAAAACCTGTAAAGTTGGCGTACATCCTGTCCTGCAGCAAGCGGTATGCATGCCCTGCAAATTGATTTATTGTCTTTCCAAGAATGACGTCTCATAATTACCCAATCATGAAAGTCAACTGTACACCACTTCGAAAGACAGCATGTTCAGTAAATCTATTTTCAGCCGGTCAACACCCCGTTGACCGTCTTTTTCACTTGATTGGCCAACGGTTGTGTTGGCCGTCTTCTTCACTTGGAAAGTCAATGCCCTCGTTGACCGTTTTCTTCTTGTTCGTTCAAAACTTCCGATCAACTTTGTTGACTGAAATTTTTTGTGCATAGTCTGCGGACATTCAACCTACAAGTCCGCGGACTTCAGTAGCACACAAGGGCCTTGTACTCCGTTCGAGTTCTTTGGCCGACAGGATTTTCACACGGGAGTGACCCCCAATAGGAAGCACCTCCAAATTCTTGGTGCAAAGTGAATATCAATGCTAACCAGAACTCTTGGGGCCAAACTTGTATCAATAGGGTGTGTAGAGATGGATCAAGCAAATGGATCTTTGGATTCTTGGGAAATATTGGAAGAACGAACATTCGTAGAGCCAAAATCAAAGCAATTTTTTGGGGAATCTGGCCAGTGTGGACCAAGGGCAACCAAAGAGTTATTATTGAGCCAGATTTCATTATCGCGATGGAGAAGATAACCTTCCCAAACTGGATTTGGACCCCGATAGAGGAGTTGTTGTGCAATGTGTAAATCTGGAACATCATCCCTGTCTGCCAAGTCAAGCACAACTACGGGGAAAGAAAAAGGCTGCCGACCAACTTGCCAGACTGGGCACAGATATGGACTTGGACTACCATGAGTAGATGGTTGTTCCAGAAGAGCTTTCAATGATTGTGTCACACCCAATTATCAAAATATATATTATGACATCAAAATTAATTGCATTAAGTGAATTTATGAGAATAATTTTATCCAAAAGAAAAATCAAATATTTGAGAAAATAGGGCCTACACCTAAACTGAGTATGTGCAGCACTCAAACGTGACTCACAGAATAGGTTGTGCTCATTCGTCATGGAGGCATGCACAAGCGTGCCTAGCAAAATGGGTAGCACTCGTTGTGGTTTGAGGGGTGCTCGTGCGTGCATAAATTTTATGCCACACCTAATGGATGCAAGATTGACCCTTGTTTGGCTATTTAATGACCTTTTTGCATTTTTGGGGCATTTTCAGCTGAGAACTCGAGAGAGGAGAGAGAAATAGAAGAGAAGAAGAGAGAGATGAAGATAGAGAAAGTGAAAGAAGCCGGTTGTGGAGCGATTTCATATTAGATCTGAATAATATTCAATTTAAGGTAAGTGCATTTAAATACATTTCTTCATTTGTTGCTGAAATTTTTAGATTATTCCTTTCGATTTTCATTTAAATGTATATGCACGTGATCCTTCATTGTCTTTCTTGACTTTATTTTGCATGCATATCCATCTTATTTGAAAATCTTGAGATTTTAAAGGTTTGTGCCTAACTTTGTAAAATTCGATATGAAATTGTGAAGCCTTTAGATATTTGACATTATGTGTTATTTTTATACAAAAATTTGATAAAAAATCTACTTTAAAATTTATGAAGATTATTTGTTTTCATTGTTAAAAAATTTGTATATTTATTTTTTATTGTAGAGTTTCACTTTGATTAAATAAGAATTATTATAGAGAATTGACGGAATATATTCGAACATATTTAAAAATATTATTTGTAAGCCAAGATCGTTATCTAATATTTATAAGTTCAAAAAGTGGTGTTTGACTCAATTTATAGGGAATAATATATAGTTGACCTTTGCACAGCTTTTGAATAGTGGAGTATGGCCCGATTATAAGAAAATTTTTTAATTCGATATTCAATCTTTGACTTTAATTAATGAGATTACCACTGATCATTAATTTTTTTCTCATGTTTTCACCATTGTATCATATTTTTGGCATTTATATATTTGATTATTATTGTTATTTTTCTTGTTTCATTGAGCGTTAGGCTTATTCTTATCAAATTTTCGTAATCTTTTTCGATTAGCGGGATTGGATATCTTTTAGGGTTTTTGGACCGAAGGAGACTCAAAGTATCTGATTTTGATTGTTTAATAAATGTGTAATTTGGGATTTTGCAGTACATTACAAACTTTTAGGTTGGTTATTTCAGGGTTATATTATTTGTTGCATTATAATATTGGAGCCGACGAGCCTTGTTTGTAGACCGTTGAATGTTTTTTAATGATGGTATTATAGGATCGATTTTGGTAGGCGATTTTTCTTGCATTTTTGGATGATTATTGAGTAAGTACTTTGACGTTAAAGTCAAGCGGGGAGATTGGTTAATCTTAGAATGTTTTATTATTTTAATCGGAGTTAATTGTAGAGATTAACATTTGGTCTGCAACGTCACACCCAATCCCGATTTTCAATTTGTGGTTTGACTTATTTACAAATCATCACTACTGAATCTCCAAAGGAGACCTCACTATGAAGAGGCCTTCTAACTATGACCCAGGCTGAAACGGACTTTTCTCTTCCAGTTTTTTTTTTTTTTTTGAATAAAAAAGCCAATATGAGAAAAAAAATGTAAACATAATATAACTGATAAATTTTTACATAATTATATTTAATATTTTATTTATTAGTAATTAGTATTGTATAAAAAGACATTGGAATGTCGATCCTTTTAATTGCTTTAATTTGCAATTTAATCATTCTACGCATATTGCCTTTACTCAGTCCAGTCACAAAGCTCAACTATATAGTCCCACCTTACCCTCTATTCGATTGAATAATATAAATAACAAAAGCATTTAAATGAATATTTAGTTTGTAAAAATTCTTATTTCATAGTTTGGTTAAAATAAATTCATTCTCAATTGGTTGAAAATGATTTTTTTATGGGAATTCTTATTACATGAGAAGTGAAAATAACAAAATATCCGCATGTAATTATGAAAATTCCAAGCATGAAATTTTAAAAATTCTTCTTTGAAGCCAAAAAAGAATCAAATTCTGATCAGGGAAAAGACTCCAAGGGGAAAAAGTCACAAGGAATGACTCTCTCAAGCAGCATTACAACCAAAAAAATGCTCTAATTAGTTAAAAGTGATGTGATAATTTCAATACAAGGGAGTAAGAGATGAAAGTTTGGAGTATGAATTCTCTTATCCTTAAAGAAAATCATATTCTTATTTCCAACTTGTACAACTATGTTACTGAAATAGCCATGCGGAAGGAGGGCCCACTATAATGGCAGAGAGAGTAAGATGAGAATTTGTCAAAAATATTAGTTATTTAAATAGGAAATGGGATACAAGTATAAGTTCACTTTCTTTAAAAGTTTGATACTGTTAGTCTAGAAACGTCAGCCAATGGCATACATTCCGGATTGTGCAACTCGAAGCCTAGAACTGCTACCCGGCACCAACACTGTGACAACCGATGTTCTGCTTTGGGTCACCAGCAGTTTCATTCAAAGGCTGAAAAAGTTAAAGTGAAAAGTAGACAAAACAGGAAAAAAGACATTGGTGTGCAAAGTTCAAGTAACAAATACTCTGCTTAGTCTTATTTTATACCAACAAAGATCCTCCAAACCAAGATTGTTTAGTATTATTATACTATAAAATCATTCTTATGCTTTTATCCGACAACTTAAGCTTTTAGGTCAGTTTCTTTCTTGATGTAGTATCAAAGCCTTAATGATTAAGGGGGTTGATTATAAGTTTAATTCTTGAAACCCTATTTTTTTTATAATTATTTGATCTATACTTAACCCACATTTCAAGTCAGGTGCTTGGTCACATACCACAACAGCCATCTAAATTAGATGGAGTTTAAGATGGGAGCAGTATGTCCCATATTAATACAATGTTCTTGTGCTTCATTCTTCTGCGGGGTGGGGGTGTGACATAAAATGCAGAAGTATTGACGTAAATATTAGCCAATATTTAAAATATTAGTTGACGTATTCGAATTTTTGACCAATATATCAACCAATATAACCTTATCAGTTACAATTTTTAAAATTTGTTTTTTTTCCGATATATCCGTTATTAATATAAATGTTCAATATGTTTGATAGTCATATTTTCATCCATGTGCAAAAGTATAAAGGCAACATGTTCATGGGAAAATAACCAAATCTTAAACTTACGTTATAACAATGGGCTCATATGCAGTAATCAAGATGTCTGTGCCAGCTTCTTTGAGATGCAGATTAGCCACATGGACCTGCAAAACCAAGTAACACGACTACTCAACATTATGAAATATTATAGTCAGATGCTAACATCATTAGAAAAGAAGAAAACATACCCTCCAAAGATTTTGTGCTTCTCTTCCACGCTGCCCTATACATTAAGAAAACGTACAGCGACCATATTTAAAGAGCTGCCTCTCAGGATCACCATGACCATCATAAGAACCATATATGAGCTTATTTATTTGTAAATATCTTTATTCAATCATCCTGAATACTCAAAATCGAAAGAAAAAGAGATGTACTGCCACATTAAAAAGGGTTCAACATTAAGGAGCTCCCATCAGCCTCTAATGCATATTTAAAATGCAAAAATGACGCAAAAGTGAGGGCAGCTTCCTAAACTGTGGATGCACCACGCTGACCTACCAATCCTGGCAATCAAGTGGTTAACATTTAAATGGATTTTATTGTGTTAATAACTTCACGCTGACTTAATATCTATGGAACCAATAATTGACAAAGACCCTGGACTAAAGTTAAGAAAATACAGGTGCACATCAAAGTTCTTCTCTACAAGACTTCATACATGGAGTCCATCTACCAGATGACAAGAACCGTAAGGAACTTCAATAACATCCAATCCTGATCTATACAAGCCAAAACACACAGTGACTCAGAGAAACTTCTGGATGACGTGGTTTTTTTTCTTATAATGGATATAGCCCACTTTATAAAATTAATTACATCCAACAACAAATTTCAACTCTTAAATGAATTCTTCTCTCTATAACTGGCCCTCCTTTTGATTCATTATGGAAACGGCCAGCAGTAGTTTTACTTTCAATGATCTGTCTACTTTCCTCACTCACAATGCATAGTCCTCCCATACTGGAAAGGAAAGAAGAATCAAGTAATACAAACAAATCCAAATAGAAATTTTTTGCTGTCCACATGTCCGGTGTCTTGATAAGAAAAACTGCCATGCCACAAGGTGGCTAGCAGGTTAAAAAGAGGTGCCCTTAAGAAACTGGAGATATAATGTATTAAATTATACTATTCAGCACCACTGCAGGAGATTTAAACATCTTGTTTCACAATTAATTTGCAATGAAACCTTAAAGGAGATAATGTATCTAAAATAGCATCAGGTTATAGAGATTATAGGGGTGTTTGTCACTGCTCTGAAATGTACTTCTGGTCCATTTGTAACTTTGTGCAAAATCAATTTGTTACCACAATGCAATACAGGAGTAAGGCATCATACATCTGGCCCTTCTCTTGGCCAGTAATGTGGGAAGCATTGTTTATTTAGCCACCTTTTTTTTAAAAAAAACTTTTGGGTAATCTTGGAAAAACTGTTAACTTGTTGAAAAACTCATAACAAAAAAGAGAATTTCAATCAGTTTTTCAGAAAATTATTTGGGAAATATGTATTTTGATACTTTTTCCAAAACAATTACTGAAGCGATGCTAAATAGGGCCCGCATGGGTTGAGTTCAGCTCAAGCTGACCACTACGGCTCAAAATGAAACAACAGTGCATCTTTGAAGAAGCTTCATATTAGATGATACCTTTCTTCCACTACTTCTCAAGGTATTATTGCTTCCCTCTTAGTTACTCAAGTTGCAGTTAATTTCCATGCACAAAAGGCACATAACGTGCTGATGAATATAGCAAGCATTTCTTACTATTCAATTTGTTAGCAACTGTACTATCTGGAAGTCCCTTGTATGAAGGTTCAGGAACTAAGCACTACCTTCTTGCCTCTTTCAATTCCACCAAATTCTGAACCGCAGAAGTTAGATTTTGGACAACTGTGACATCTATCATTATCTTCACACTTCATTGATGATCTGTAAAAATAAATTCCCAAAACAATCAAAGCTCTGACACACCATTGAGTTTGATATGAGTTTTTGTTTTTAAACCTTTTTAGGCTGTTTAAATTATTAAAACTAATTCTCCCATGCCGGTGAAGAGATTTAATACACCAGCTCCCAAACACATGCTCCATGAATAAATATAAAAATCAAACACAAAGCCATTATTAGGCCACTAAAAGCTCATTGGCATACTATGAGCAACATAATGAATAATGGGGCAAAAGATAATTATTGCTACCCAAAAAAAGGGATAGAAAAAAAGAGGGCAAAAGGAGAGAGACAGTGAGAGAGAGAAAAAAAAAATGTGAGAGAGAAAATAGACTCTCCCAATGGCATAAGAACACGTGCACAACCCAGCCAAGAGATCCAAAATAAAGCAAAAGACTGGCAGAGTTTTTGTGTATATTCTTATCTGCTATACCATATATTAACTAATCAAGTGATATGGAACAGCATAGTGGTCATTGGAGTTAACCTTCAGGAACGTATTGAACATATTTCTTAAGTTAGTTTACTTCTCCAAGAAATTTAATTTCGGAACATTTGTTTCCTCATTTCTGTTTTAATTCCTAGAGCTTTTTTTAAGACAATTTAAAACACCTTGTTTTGAAATATGACACATAATGTCAGGAATTAACTAAATTAAGTAAATTATAAAAACAACTATGGGTTCTTGTGAGAAATTAAGTAATTGAGGAAATAGTATCAGCGTTTGATAGACGAATAAATGGCACTCGAGCATTGATAACAGTAGGGTGGTGCCTGAGGGGCACATGAACCGCGCATGAGCAAATTTGAGGTAGTATTTTTGCCCCTACTGTGTGCTTTATGCTTGTGCGCCAATTCTAATAGCAGACACACAAGGTCATGCTAGATACACGTCTAATTGGTACAGGTTAGGATTAGCCTTTGTGCTTGATGAGCGAACAACTGATGTTCGTGTGCTAGTCTGTGTATTTAAATGGGATTCTTCTAATTTTAAGTCATTTTCTAAGGCATTTTGAGAGATAAGAGAGAATGAGAAGAGGAGAAAAAAAAGAAGAGAGAGAAAGAAGGAAGTAATTTGAGGTGAAGAGAGAATGAGAAGAGGAGAAAAAAAGAAGAGAGAGAAAGAAGGAAGTAATTTGAGGTGAAATCAAGCAAGATTTTAGTTAATTATCTTAAGGCAAGCGCATCTACATCATTTTCTTTGATTTGTTGCTGAAGTTTTCAGATACTCTTCTTAGTTCTTGTCTTAAATTCACATGCATGCACTATATTTGTACCTATCTGGTATTTGGCTTGCATGTATGTGCAAATTATTCATAAATCATGAGATTTTGAAAGCTTGTGCCTTAATTCAAGCACATTGTGAACAATTTCTGAAATCTTTGAGCATTTAGTCTTGCATGTCCTTTAATCACAAGAATTTGATGAACAACTCTGCAACCAAATTAAAGTCAAGTTATTTGTTTTCCATATTTTAAAAATTTGCTCATTTGTATAGAGTCTTTCTTTTTGTCCAAATAAGAATCATGGTAGAGAACTGACGAAATACATTTGGACATATTCTAATATATCAATTTATAAGCAAAGGTTGTATCTTATTATCCATGGATTATAAAAATGGTATTTATCCCCGTCTATAAGACATAATATGGAGTCGGCTTACTCATAGGTTTTGAATAGTAGCATATGGCCGAGACTATGGGATAAGAATTTGTAGTCCAATATTTAATATTCGACTCCTGTCAGTGAGGTTCATTATTGCCCTTAGTTCTTAATTATTTATGAATTTTGCATATGTGATTTGATATTTTTTCCCTCATCTTGTTTTTCAATGTTCATTCATATATATATATATGTGTGTGTGTGTGTGTGTGTGTTTTATTGAGTTTTAATTCCACTCTTATTATATTCATCACCTTTTAAATTAGCAGGAATGGATCACTTGTAGGTTTTGGAGAGTAAAGAATTTTCGGAAGGATTAGCTAAAAGTTGTCTTTATTTAATTTCTATATTTGTAGTATGAATATGGAAACAATTTGATATATGTTCAATGTTGGCAGGTATAATGTTAGAACATTTCTAATTGTGACCGGTGGGCCTAAAATCGTAAATTGTATGATAATATTTTGGACTATAGATTGTGGACGATTTTCCTTCATGTTTTACTGGAATTGAGCAGGTATATGTGAGTTAGGGCAAACATGAGAGTTTTAGTTGAATCTTCGGATGATTGATACATTTTATTTGAATTCATGTCAGGATTAATTAATTGTTTATGCAGTATCTCGACCGAGTTTCTGTTAATATCTATGATATCAATTATGTTTACGATTTGATACTAGGGTTGTGACACTATCTCTCCACATATGTTCATCATCTATCCTTGCTAAATGAAGATATTCTCCCTTTTAAGGGGAGAAGATGCAAAGAAGAGATACTAACACCCATAAAGAGGGAAATTCAAAACAAATCATTTACATCTCTTCTAATTGAATTCCTATGCAAGGCCAGGAATTATAGCTGCAGATCAATCACAACAATGAACAGAGTTTAGAAGGCAATGAAACTGAATGCAATAGCCAATAGACACGTCCTAATCCTTAAATTTATGGCACGTACAATTTAGAGCTTTGTTTTTTTTTTTAAAAAAATAAGAAAACATAGAGATATATACCATTTGGTCAACTGCACTTGTTACAATGGATGGCATGCTTCTGTAACACAACCCAGGGACCTCTATGGCTCCTGACTGCTTAATCACCTGAAACTCAGAATTTAAAAAAAAAGAAAAAGAAAAAATACATAAGTTCAGTACACTTGACTCATTCACTCTAAGTTTGTCCATTTTCAAGTACTATTGTAATATCCATGATATTTCTAATTTTGGAGTTAATGTTAATTTTACTATGAATGATTTAATTTGTGTTATATTGTTTAAATTGAGATCATTTGGTCTTTAGAAGAAATTAAATTCGTTCGGGGGTAGTTTGAACACAAGTTGTGATGTTTCAAGTAGTGTTCAAATGTCAGGTAGAACATCAGTTAAGAAGTTTCAGGAACTGATTAGTTTCCATGCAAAATTTAAATGGAAGTTGGTTGATTGTTTATTTTGTGGATAAGGATGACTTGATTGGTTAAGGAAATTGAATTATAATTTGAAATGGAAGTTAAAAATCAAATTAGAATTCAAATGGATTTTAAAACAGCTTAAAATTCAAAAGGGGATAATGATTTGTTAAAACTTTATATAAAGAATTAGACTTGTTATTAAAAAGGAAGAAAAGAGAAGGCAAAGTTGGTAAGAAAGATAGGAAGATATAGAAGGGAGATCAAAAATTAATGGAAAAGAAATCAAGAATCTAGTAACCAAATAAGTCATTTTTCTTTTGGCGTCTCATGTAAGTTCATTCTTTTTTCTTTGAGAAAAACTCTTGTTCTCTAAATTTTTCTTACATTTCAAGATATGAAGTTTAAGATAGACTTGGAATTGTAGAAATCCGAAGAATATGTTAATTTATAAGTAAAAATTAACACAACTGTCAAATTTAATAAACGATATTAGAAAAAGCATTAAAATAGAAATGGACTTGAATTCGGGTTGTTATTAGGCAAATTTGCTTAATTGTTTGGTTATCTTTATAGTATTTGAGTAAATAATCAATATTACCATCTCATATTTCAAGATATTGCATGAATTATCTGTAACCGAACAGTTTTCTGTCTGGCTCTGTTTGGTGTTCGAGGCATCATTCGAACGTTAACTGTTTGTTCTTGACAGTTTGTCCAGTTTTTGAATTCCAGTCTGGAATTGTTGATTTCATTGGTTATTTCTAGTTCTTTCTTGAATATTAGACTTCGAAATTGTTGTCTAAGTCTTAGTTCATTATTTTAAGTCATTATTCTTTGAATATATTGGATTTGTTTGAAACCGAAATAAGCACTTGTTAACCTCTGGCATTTGAATCCCGTTCAAACACCAAATCTAGTAACTGTGGCAATCAACCCTGAGTTTGAATGTTAGTCTACTTGTAAGTTGTTTCAACCTCGAATTTTCCTTAAATTCTTGGATTCTGGTTATTATTTTGATATTCTTGATATATGAGCATCTAAAATTGTTTCTTATCAAGTGTTGTTCATATTTTATAGATAAGTAAATGAAATCATATGAAGACACTACAATTTTAGGAAATATGAAACCCAATAAACTTTGATGCAATCCATAATTTTTCAACACTGATTCCATAGCTAAGAGGTTTGAGGTCTTTGATTTTGTGGTGAAATACTTATAACCTGTAACGATCGTATTGTGGTATCGGATGATATCGACGAGGAACATTTGTTCAGGACATGGTCATGCCTCGGGGACTGAGATTTTCCGAGTAACTACCAGCCTTTGTAGGCTAGGGAAAAGTCTCTTAAAAGTCAAGGTGATTGCAAACATGATCTTGGATGTCGGGTAACCATGTATCATTCATCCAACTGATGGGGCGTAAATATGTTGTCTTTTGGTTGCAATAATGAATAAGGTCCAAGGAGGTTTCTTGATCTTCTCATTGTGATATAAAACCTCGGTTGTGTTTGGACTCTGTAGAACTAGTTTTTTTGATATCTTATGTTGAGTAATTGGGTCTTTTTCAGTATATTGTCTTTCGGACATATTGTTCATATACTGTCATTCATGCTACTAATTTTATATGAATTAATATATATTCAGCTCACTCTTGATATTTTGTGTTTTGGAAACTTAAATGTAGAGCAGTGTGGGCGACTCGGAGGTTCAGTGAGATGTTTCCAGTTTAGATTATTTGAACATTATGTTGCAATAGGCGTTTACAGACACGTATTAAACTGTATATGTTTCATTGTAGACGTTTTGGAAATTTAATTAATGGAATGATGACAGATGTTTATTATCATTCAAGGTTTGTATATGGTATTCATAGTTTTTTCGCATCACAATCAGGATGGCTTGTGTTGTATTTTTGGGAACTGGGCGAGGTTGAGACAATAATGATATGAGAGAAATAATGTTCCGTGCGAAAACTTGAGAACTTAGGATCGGTAGTATTTGGAGAATATTAGGCGATTCACTAAGCGAAATAATATAACGGCAGTTGAGGGAACAAGGAAAAAAAAAAAATTCTCGAAGAAAACTGCATCAAAAGTAATAATATGACAGTCATAGGAAATAAGGGTTTGACTATCGTAGAACAGCAAAGAGGATAAACATTGCAGCAGGAAAACAGAAGGGTCTAAACAAATGAAAAATAGCGAAAACAAAACTTCAGACTGAAATTGAGAAACGAAGGGGATAGATATAGGAAGAAAGTGGAAATTCGTCAAAAGAGAATCAAGAGAGTAGAATTCATGCTGACCTGAGGAGGAGAAAGGGGCTATAATCCTCTGGCTCTTTCGTTTTTCCAACTGTGTTTGCAATCATTAGAGGGAATTGAATTTCCGTTTCTATTAAGTACTGCGAAAAGGGATTCTCAGTATTTCCAAGTTTAAAAGAATTTTATCGCTGAAATCTAAAAAATATGTAAATATATGTAACTTTTATTCCAAGAAATTATTGTAAAAGCCTGAAATCCTTGATCTTGAATTGTAAATGTAGAAAGATAATAAGAGTATCAACTATAGCAATCGAGTTACTAGTTACAACTATGTTGTCGATATATACAAGTAATGCAGCAAAAGAATTGATATTAAGAGGCTATAATAGGCTTTTGACTACTTGAAACTAAAACTAAAAAGAGAGTTAGAGAACTTTGAGCACCACTATTTGAGGCCTACTTTAGTCCATAAAAACTCTCGAGTAATTTACGAAATTAATGAGAATTTCCTTTGTTGTAATCGGCCACTTCATATAGGTTTCTTCATTGAAATTGCCATGTAAAAATATATTGTGGACATCAAATTGGTAGATTTTTAATCCCTTTAGAATTACGATAGCAGTAACCAATTTAGTTATAAGTAAAAATGTTTTATAATAATCTATTCTTACCTTTTGGGGGTAGACTTTAGCCACCAAGTGTGCACTGTGTCTTTCAATAGTACCATCCGACTTGTTTTGAATTTTAAAAGCATAACGACAATCAATAGCTAGCATTACTTTTGACAAACCTGTCAAGATTCAAGTATTGTTTGCTTCCAAGGATTGCAGCTCTATTTCAATCGCCTGGCAACGACTTTGGTCATTTACAGTCTTGTAAGTAGTCGGTTGTAAGTAGCTGGTTTCAACTGTGAGGGTATGAATGTGGAGAAAGCACGATGGAATGGTGAGAGAGTTTAATATGATAGGCAGTAAGCAATAGAGTATGAGAAACTTGAATTACATATGGGTTGTGCACATTTATTTTCCTGAGAACGCTGATATTGATAATCTTGAAGATATTGAGGTGCCCTCCTCGATCTCTGAGGTTTGTGAGTGAGAATTAGAATACAATTATCATTTGGCAGATCTAAGGCATTTGTTAGACTTGAATTTGCAGATTTTGTGCTCTGTGTACCTTGTATTTCTTGTGCCAAATTCTATAGTAGGTGATGAATCTTTAGAATTCAGAACTGGTGTTATTGTTGGATCATGTTGCAGTACAGGTGTACTGATGACTACTTTTGTAGATGAGAGTAGATGTCGATGCATTTTTAGAATTTTTGTCCCCATTTTCTGATCCTGCTTGAAAAGGAAAATTAGTCTCATAAAATTCAACATTTCGAGACAAAAATACCGTGTATTAGGATCCAATAATCTATATCCTTTGTTCCAAAAGAATACACAAAAAACACATACTTCTTCTATGGTCAAATTTATTGTGGCCTCTTGAAAGGGTGGTAGTGAAGCAGAGACACCCAAATGTCTTGATCGTATCTGGTTTGACACAAAGCATAGCTTCATAAGGTATCTTGTTGCATAATATGGGTGCAGATGTCCTGTTTATCAGGTACGCCACAGTCAATATACATGTACTCTAATATTTGAGAGAAACATTGGATTGGATCCTATGCGCACAAGCAACATTCAATAAAAGCCCATGTTTTCTCTCCACTAAACCATTTGTATAAGGAGTTTCAGTGTAACTTCTTTGATGTATTATCATTTTATTGTATTGGATTATGGGTCACTCTCGTGTGGATTCCATACACATTTAATGTGTCGTTCGGTAGTATGCACGAGGATGCATGTGTGTTGAATTGATCTGGAAAAGTTATAGAATGACGTATGACAGGCGTCTGGTGTATGCATCTGCCCTGATTTCATGATAGGGCTGCCTGAGGAGCGTGTGAGGGGTACATGGGCAGGATTTTCATATTGTTCAATGCCTGATGTGCGCTCAAGGGGCGCTAGTATGCTAATTACAGTGGGCTCGTGCGCAATGTGTACTTGATGAATACTCGAGCGCCGTTTCTAATATAAATACACCTAACGTAATTTTAGGGTTATCACTTTTACAATTTTGAAACTTAAAGCACTGATACTGTGAGAAAAGGAAGAGAAAGAGAGAGAAAAGAGAGAAGAGGAAAGTTCAAACATTCTATTGAGTTTCGAATCGCATTCCATACTCCATTGACCGTGGGTATATTATTCTTGAAATTGAGAAGGACATTTTACCAGTTTTATTTATTCTCTTTTGCCTTGTACTTATTATTATTTGGGTTGATTTATTACAAGATGTTGCGACATTGTATATATTAGGGTTTTTATAACCGAACACAATGTATAGTGGATATATTTCAAACTTATAGTTCGATAGTTTTTTACCTCATTTAGAAAATGAGTTTTTTACGTAAAATATTATATACTATATTATTTGTGGTTATCATTACTCTTCAGACAAAGCCCCCGAATATTACGATGTTTTTTTTCAAATAAGTATGATGATTAATTTGCACTTATAGAAAAAGGAAGACAATTTTGTTTGGCCAAGTGACAAACTGAACAAGGATTCTCTTTATCATTAGTAGTACTTGTTTTAATTATCTCTATTAATTTTAGTCTTTAATTTCATAGGCATCCCATAAGAGCATGCCATAAGCTGAAGCATGAAGTTACTGCGGCAGTAGCAGTACTTAAAAGGGTGTTGGTAGAATGCTTCAGTGGTCTTTTTTAAAAGTTTTAAAGGTGTTACAGCAGCCTTTATTAGGTGATAAAGACCCTATTTAACATCAGTATTCCCAATTGTGGTTCAGGAAACAAGGTCCTAAATAAAGCAGGAATCAGAGAAGTAACTAACACATATGAGAGATTCTGTCATTTTTTTAACAGATATCATATTGTAATTGAATGATGATATCAAAGGACGCCTTTCAGTGCAAAGAAACCTGATATTTTCACACTACCAACGTTTGAAACAGCAGCCTGATTCCCATTTGGCAATTCGACAAGGTGAGATACTTGAGATGATATCTTTGTGTAGAGGGAAGGGTAGCAGACCATACGTTCTGTTGCCCCTTTGTCAAAAATCCAAGGGAATTGGGCTAAAATTGTGTTAAAAATATGTGCCAAAGAGCAAATAAATGAATCATATACTCTAAAAGACAATGAAGAACCAGTTGCTGGCTTACTCACAACTCGAAGCACTAGTATTTGTGTGATGCTTTTCATTGGTGAAGGGAAGTCGGCAATTGTCTGTACTCAGCTCTGGCCAGGGCCACCTTATCTTCAGTTCTTTCTTTATTTCAGCAATGGTAAATTTTGCTGATACTGATGCTAAAATTTTGAATTTTTTAGATTGTTTGTAAAGGTTTTAATTGTCCATACAGCCTATAAAACGGTGATATGACCATTGTAGGAAATAGACCGACAAGCCCCCTTTCTAAATAAAAAATTTTTAAGTACTTCCATTATCTCTTCTACGCGCATATTTACTTTCTCTTTTCTCTCTACTCTCTACTTTCTCACTCTTATACGATAAGTGATAAAAGGATAATGTGATATTGATATAATTATATTATTTTT
>JAODPA010108526.1:0-19930 GCA_025585075.1 Nepenthes mirabilis
ACATAATTATATATGGGATGGTGCATATTTATATTGATATATAGTAATGGTGGAAAATATTTATTTGTTTGCAACCTTGAAATAATATCAATCAGTTACGTGATTATTTCTGTATCTCGTTTACAAAATCTGGAAAAAATATTCTTTGCGTTAATTTTGATAGTGTGCATACATTTATTGTCACTTTATGGCTAAGTTGAGGATGGCGTATGAAAATACTAAGGTATCGAGTCAAATAGAAGGTTACGGAACCTTAGTGTGGTCTATACCTTTCTGATACTGATTCCATTATGGATAAGTAAAGGAGAGTATACGAAGATTCTACGATAATCGAGCGTATGAGAGTCCGTAAGACCGTAGAGTAGTCTATACTTTTTCAATATTGATTCCATTCCGGAGGTTGAGATCGTTGACATTACGAAGGGATAATTATAACATAGTGACCATTGTAGGGAATGATATCTGGGATGTTATTGATGAGGGGTATCGGAGGTGGTATCGACATGCTACGGGTACAGCCTCTGGGAGGACTGTAGGGGTAGTTGGATACCATGGATAACCTCGTTGCATTACCTAGCCGTTAGGGGCGTAAATACGCTAGCTTTGATTCACTATAGTTGAATAAGGTCCATGGAGATTCTTATTATCTTGTACAGTGGTGACATCAAATTAAGCTGATAATTAGATTCTTATTATCTCGTACAGTGGTGACCGCAAATTAAGTTGATAATTAGATTCTTGTTATCTCGTACAGTGAGTCGAGAGGGATGCTTATAACCTGGTGACTATCGTAGAGGATGATATTTGGGATATTATTGGCGAGGGGTATCGGAGGTGGGATCGGTATGTTACAGGTACAGCCTCTGGGAGGACTGTAGAGGTAGTTGGATACCATGGATAATCTCGTTGTATTACCCAGCCGTTGGGGGTGTAAATACGCGGCCCTTGGTTCACTATGGTAGAATAAGGTCCATGGAGACTTCTGTCATTCATATAATTGTGACCTCGTATTGAGCTGATGATCGGATTCGACGGAATCCATGTTGCTTCCTTGATACTTAGCGGTTTATATGGCCTTCGGGTCGTGAACACGACATGTTATTGAGTCTCGGATAGTGGTTGATATATTACTTGTTATTATTGATATTATTCATTGTGTTATTGTCCGGGATGCTTAATTATACTCCTTGGTTGTTGATTATATTTACTTGTTGGACATTCGGCTCACTCTTATATTTAATTGGCTCCAGAGTAGACAGGTTGATATCAGGACAGAAGAGATTGCTATGTAGACTCCAAGCAAAGGTGATCTCGGGGATCAAGGCTTTCATGATAGAAAGTTAAGATTTTTGTTACTTTCATTATGGTTTGACTTTTATTAGATTTTTATGAGGATTGATATTTTGGACATTGATGTCATTTATTGAAGTTATTTATTTTTACTATTATAGATATTTAATTAATGGTGTATTTATGAGGTTTATTGATGATATTTTTAATGATACTGAGTTCATTGATGACGTATAATTGATGATTTTGGATGACTTAAGATTTTTACCGTGACGGTCCGGGTTGGGTTCGGGGATTCGAACTTAGGTTGTTACAACTAAATGGTATCAGAGACGGGGTCCGGTTCTGTGCGCCAGCACCGATGCTGGGCCCCACAAGGTGGGTGGACTGTGATGTCCCACATCGGATGGGGAGGAGAACGAAGCGTGCCTTATAAGGGTATGGATACATTTTCCTTGTGGACGCGTTTTGGAGGCGGTGGAGGCCGTCTACCAGGAACAAAACCGTGCGCCTATGTGGTAAAGTAGATAATATTCACAAACTGGTACCCGGGGATTCCCAAGTGCTACTTAATTTTCGTAAGTCAAGTTGTATCAGAGTCGGGACCCAGGTTCGGTATGCCAGCAATGACGTTGGGCCTTTTTGAGGGGGGTGGACTGTGATATCCCACATCGGATTGGAAGGGGGCACGAAACGCGCTCTTATAGAAGCGTGGATACCCTTCCTATGGAGATGCGTTTTGGAGGCGGTGGGGGCAGTCTGCCAAGAAAAAAATCGTACGGAGCCTGTGTGGCTGCTAAAGTGGACAATATCTTTATGCGGGTACCTGGGGACATTATAGCTACTCAGTCACCTCAATAACTGCAATCTTCGCGAGCTACACCCAGCTGCTGCTAGTAGGGTTGGCGGCGGGTTCCAGGTTTGGGGCCATTTCCTTCTTATTGTGGGACAAGGCTTTCCTTACGTTCTGGCCCTGCCTGGATTGCGGCTTTTCTTCGTGGTGAACGTCTGTTCTGACTCATCACAAACTACTGTCCTTGCTAGTCGTGCTTTGCTATCTATCAAATGCCCATCGGTCACTTACTTGGGTTTCCCTAGTTGCTTGCCTGTTTGGGGGTTCGCTACAGCTAAGTTCCATCACCCCGCTTTTCTTTATTGTATTCCTCTTTGTTATATGCTAACCTTTGGAGGCTTTGTACTTTATAAATGGAGATTAATGATTGGAACCACAAATTACTTTTACCCATATTGTTTCTGTCTTTAGTTTTCTGGATGCCTCTTTTTTTATATAAGTTGACACCGGACTGGATTGTGTATTCATAAGTTTGGCTGGAGGCCAGGCTAGGCTGAGTGCTTGTTGGTCCGATCTGTAGCCGAACTGCTGCCAACTTGTCATGAGGTTGGATTGGATCGCTGACTAGTCAAACCGACTTGGCACTAGATTGGGTCGCTGATTCGTCAGGTAAGCCGAACATTGAACTAGATCGTTGACCAGTCAAACTGACTAAGCGCTAGACTGGGTTGTGGATCAGTCAGGTAAGTTGAACACTGGACTGGATTGTTGACCAGTCAAACTGGATGGTTGACCAATCAAATCGGCTAGATGCCAGATTGGGTCATTGATCGGTCATGTAGGCTGTATACCGATCTGGATTGTTAATTGATAAATTGGCTAGAAACCAGATTGGATCATTGACCGGTCAAACCGGCTTGATTCCTGAGTGGATCATCATCCCGTCAGTCCGGTTCTAAGTTCATCATATCTGCTCACCACCAAATTGCGATCCTTGAGAAGTGAAGTGCAAAGGCCTAGGAGGTTGCGCTGCTCTAACTTCTGACCCATCTCATCATACCATGTGTTCGCTGCTTGAGCGATGGCAGGTTGTCATTAATGGCGTTGAACAATTAACGTGCTTGGACGCCCTTCGATGTTGGCACGTGTCTAGTCATTATGTGTGCTCCTTTTCGAAGAGTTGTTTTGGGTTTTGAACGACTGCCTATATATAGTGACGCTTTGCCATTTTCTCCCACTCTACTTTTTCGTCTCAAGTCGTTTTCCCTATTGTTTCTTTATGTATGCTACCTCCTTCTCCCCATGAGTTGGTGCGATTCACTCCACTCTTATTGCCGCTGACAGTGAGGCTTTGTACCTGCAATATAATATTCCGATTGCAATTTTGTTTGTGGTACTAGAGGAGCATGACAGGGCCTGTTCTCCTCCGGAGGGATCCATCACTATTTACGAGGCACACATGCGGAGCAGTCTTTACTTCCTCCTCCCAACGGAGTTACACGGGATCTTGGTGGCAATGTGAGTCCTGATTGCGAGATTCCACATGAATGCCATTAGGTTTTTGTACTCCCTTT
This sequence comes from Nepenthes mirabilis, assembly GCA_025585075.1. NCBI lineage: Eukaryota > Viridiplantae > Streptophyta > Magnoliopsida > Caryophyllales > Nepenthaceae > Nepenthes > Nepenthes mirabilis. The sequence goes on from JAODPA010108526.1 coordinate 3,658, forward strand.
GCATATTCCTTCATCACCAAGGGACGGCGTCAAATGCGGTGGTCGTGAAGGTTATCTTTCGGTTCTACTAAAGCGGAGACTGGATCTCACTGTCTTCTCGAGACTTGCACATAAGTGGGGTGATCCCCAGTTCCATTAAGAACTGGAAGGACTGATTTTTCTTTATTAAGGCCACTTTTGACTGGGTTCTCTCCAATGAGTGGGAAAACATGCCAGCACCCTTTACCAGCAAGGCCTTTTGTGAGGAAACATAGTTTGTCAAGTTGCTGACGGAGCTAACCAAGTGAATACTAGTGACTTCAAGAAAGATTACTCTGCTTGCTTAGCCTAAGAGAAAGGTTGGGACCCTATATATTTGAGATCCATCTGAGAGTCCGTCTCAATGGTAGACTACATCGTCTCCAAGATCTTCTTCATCTTCCGCCATCCAGGGTGTGCCGATAGAGGAGCGGATGCGGGGCCTAAGTGAGTCATCAAGGGGACCGGCCCTCATCGTACCCTCAGATGTTGGCACCATTGAGGCCGGTGCCAGAGCTACTGTGGGCGGTAGGCCCCCTACTCTTACTGTAGGCATATCGGGTAAGCCAGAGGGTGGGGAGCTAACTGGGCCAACTTATGTGCTAGCTTAGGCCCAGCAGGAGTCTCAGCAAGCAGTCCAATAGGAGGTCCAAGAGGTGGACCGACGGGAGGCCCAGTAGGAGGTCCCTGCCATTGTTTCTTCTTTACCAGAGCAGACGGTACCTGACTTTTCATGTGGGTCAATCAAAGAGGGTCCAAGTGTGGCCCACCCAGTGGAGGCCCAGTTGAGGGGTGATATTGAGGAGGCAGCAACCATGTAGGCATCTCACCCGGAAGCTTCTGCATCGGATTGGCCTTGGACAGAGCGGGCATCCACTCTGACGTCTTCATTCAAGCTGTCCCTGAGCACGGTGGCTGCCGTATTGCCCTTCATCTTGGTAAGTCTCCGAGAACTTTCACTTTATTTAAACGGTTGGGCTTAACCTCTTTCTCTAGCTCTATTTGCAGGATGACAAGATGGTACAAGTTTTGAAAACATACTTATACTAGCGGTCATCTAGGATTCATCTGCTAGAAGGGAAGGTCCATTGCCTAACCTAGACGAGGGTTGACCCAAGCATGGTGGAGATGCAGGGTCGGGTGGATGCTGTCACCTCTGAGGCTCACCGGTGCTAGTATCAGGAGTTGAGTCTTGAGTATCAGCTATCTGAGGTCATGGGGGGAGTTACAAATATCCAAGGATGCTTTGCACACTGTCAAGCGGTATCTCGCAGACCTACAGAGCAAGAATATTAGACTAGGAGTTGAGTTGACGACCCGATTCAGCCCAGAGGAGGTGGGCTAGGCTTTGAACGCGAGATTTTTGGATGGCATTTAATTATACCAGTGAATCACTTCCTTCATCGACCAAGTCCTGCCGACCTTTTTGACCCAAGGAACAGGAGTGCTCAGTGCCGATCCGATTTGACCAATTTTTCAGATAGGGAGGAGTCCTCTTCATGCCATTCAGCCAGCCCCCAGCCCTAGGGTAGCATTTTTCTCTCTCTTTTTTTGGTTCATATGTACATAACACCGACACGCTTGTATAGTATAATTTTTCAATGAATAAAAGAGGATTTTCTTAGTCATTGTTATGATCTTTATATTTTAGTACAGTTTTGCCTATGTACCATTGTTCTCCGGCTAAACATTATCACTGTTGTAGCTGGGCTTTAGCAGAGTTAGGGTCATCATCCGCGTGCAATCACTTGAGGTTGTCTCTCTATGGGATATCATTTTTGCTCGTTGAATCCTAACTTGTTGTCTATCATCGATTGACAGTGCTCATCCCTGCTGGGGGAGTTGCCGCACATGTACTGAAAAGTCCCATAAGGTTTTGATATTCGACCGCGTGTGGGTTGTTCGGTACTGCTGAGGTTCAAATTTGACCATAGTGGGCAACTCAGTGCGAGATCGAGGTTTAGTAACAAGCGAATGAGAATTTATCTGACTTAGGGGCAGCCTGGGTCGCTCGACCTTATGCAACGTCACATGGACAGGCAAACAAGTAATAACAATAATAATAATCAATAAACAAGTAAATAAATCATTTTATTAAACGTGACACACTTCTATAAGCACGCCTGGTAATATATGCTAGACCTACCTGGGTTCAATAAAATATTATTGGCAATACTTTTTTAGGTGGACAGCGTTCTACGTCTTTAGGATCAATTTGCTGCTTTGGGCTCAAAACTTGTATGTACTATTCTGCAGGATGGCTGAGATGAGGAACGAGCCTTCCTAGTTCAGAGAGAGCTTGTTCTTATTAGCATTCTTACTCGTAGACTTTATGCTTTCTAGAACCAGGTTCCCTTCCTCAAATTGGTAAGCCTTCACCATTTTATTGTAGTACCGGATGACCCGCTATTAATAGTGACTGTGCACATTCTAGGCACGTCCTGTACTTCTTCAAGCAAGTCAAGATACTCTTTGAGTCGTTGAGAGTTGTTAAGTGGATCAAAGCCCTCGATCCAGAGACTGGGCAATCCGACCTCAGTTGAGATGATAGCCTTAATTTTGTAGCATAAACTGAAGAGCGTCTCACGTATCAGCTCCTTCGGTGTGTTCAATGTGACCAAAATACGGAAGGTAGCTTGTCCGCCCAGGAGCCCCTAGCGTCTTCCTGTTTGGTCTTTAATCTGTGTAGCAGGTCTCAGTTTGTAACCTTCACCTGCCTGTTTGCTTATGGGTAGATGATTGAGGTGTGGACCAACTGTATGCCCAAACTCATGCAATATTTGGTGAAGTGCTAACCAGTAAATTGGATTTTGTTGTTAGCCACGATAACCTTAGGAATTTCGATCTGTAGATGATGTTTTACCGAACAAATTCTGTGGCATTCTGCTCAGTAAACCGAGCCAGGGGGAGGCTTCGACCCACATTGTAAAATAGTCGATACCCATTATGATGAATTTCCTTTGGCTAGACGTGATGGAAAAAAGGTTGAGTATGTCGAGCCCTCATTGTGCAAACAGCCAAGGGGCTTGAAGGGTCCTCAGCTCTGTGGGTAGTTGATGAGGCAGGCTGCCAAGGATGTAGTAGTTCTCGCACTTCTTTACGAAGTCCATGGCATCTTTTTTCATGGTCAGCCAATAATAGCCTTGGTGTATGATTTTGAAGGTAAGGTTCTTACCCCCAACATATGACCCATAGATGCGGAGGTGCACCTCGCTTAACACGTAGTTTGCTTCCTCTAGTGTGAGACATCATAAGTACGGGGTAGAGCATCCTCAATGGTACAACCTCTCATCCATGATGATCTACCAACCGACCGTCTTCTTTATGCGTTTAGTATCGTCAGAATTCTTTGGTAGGGTGCTATTCGTGATATATCTCTAGTAGGGAGATATCTAGTTCTCGTTGTTGGAGACTTGTCGCACTCATTGCTCGAATTCTTCTGTGTTGGGGGAGGTTAGGACCTCTCGCATATCTCTCGAGTACTACTCAAGGTTTTTGACAACGGTAGCCCTAATGAGTTGGTCGACCTTCCGGTTGTTCACCTTTGGGAGGTGCACCATCTTGACGCTGTTGAACTTTTGGACCATACTCCTTACTCTAACAAGGTATTTTGCAAGCAAATGGCTCGTCATCTCGAAACTTTTACAGATTTGGTTGATGATCAATTCTAAGTCGTTGTAGATGGTCACGTGCCTTGTGGAGCATTCTTATGCAAGTTGCAACCCAGTGAGCAGGGTATCGTACTTAGCAACGTTTTTGGTAGCCAAAAATCTGAGTTTCAATAAGTACTTCATTTTTAACCCATCGGTGGTCGTTAGGATCACTTCGGCTCCACTGCCGGTATGTGTCGAGGACCCGTCCATATGGAAGGTGTGACAGAACGGATTTTTTTTCCTCAGAAACTTCCGTCAAGATAGAAACAGAATTTAGGACCAAAATACAAAGTATAATATCTGCAGAAATTTCGGCAGTCTCCTTTATAATTGGATAAAAATCTAAAAATACAACATGTACAGAACCTGTATAACCAACTAGTGTAAGCACACAACTACCAATTTATACCATAATTTTTCTACAACATGCTTTTACAAGACCACAGGTGTTATCTATGGCATTAATCCAATAAACCATCTACTACATTAATAGTTCATGAATGAAATGCCATCTAGGACTTGTACAAAATATCAAGTATGGAGCGGAAGCAGAACTACTAACCTGTAGAAGTATATTTTTTCTGTTCATCACATGCATTACATATATTTCTATACTGAAATCATATACATATATATCCATAGGTATAAAATCCATATACAAAAACACATATCAAAATCAGGTCTTTACATCTAACTATTTCTCTTTGGCGACTCCAAAATGCTTCAAATCCTCAAAAGTCTTCAGAATAAGCTTTAAGTCAATCTTTCTCATCAGGTACCAATTCTACAGTCTCATCTAGAGGAAAAAAATAATAAAATAGTGAGCCGAGGCCGACAAGGTACATACAGACATGTAGTAAATCAGTTATGCAGAATAGCTGTAAAACTATGTAGTAATAAAACGGTTATACAGATTAGAATATAGAAAACAGAGAAAGCACAATTTGACTATAATTAAACTCAAAAATCAGATATCAATGGAATTCAGAAAGCAGAATCAAAAAGTAGAGTAAGAAACTTTCTCTTTTATATCAGTACAGAGCAGAATTTAGTAGAGAATAGTGGTGCAGAACAGAACAGTAACGGACCCTGCCAATAGACCCTACTAGTTGAGGGGACGAATAATCGAGGATAGATTGTATTTACTCCACATAATCTAAGGCCATAAATAGAAACAGAAGATCCTGTCCCATGGGATCAGTGCAGGTGTGCTTCCCGAAGATAGGCTAGAATTAGAATCTTTTCTCCTGACCGTAACGCCCCGAGGAAGGGCGGATCACATATAACTCCATGGACAGAGTTATCCTCGATCATCACCGTAATGTTCTAAGGTATACCGGAGAACCTAACCTGACTATAATCAAGCTTGGGTCCTAAATAACAGTATCAGAAATAACTTCTTACCTAAAAACCTTTTGTCGTATCAGAGTTTCACAATTATCCTTCAGTTAACTTCAGAATGTTCAGAATATGCAGTAACGGTCTAAAAATCCTTCAGTTTTACTTCAAAAATGCACGGTGATTTATCGGTATAAGCCCGTGTAAAATTTTCAAAAACAAATTATACTTGGAGCTTCATTTTTGTGCCAATTAACTTTTATATAACAGAAGTTACGGTTAAAAATCATTAAAATCCCTTCATTTTCGTACTTAGGGCTTTGCCAAAACTTTCGGACTCAAATCAAACATCAAACATGTGTTTATTCATGAAATCAACGCCATAAATCCAAATACATATACTAAATCATGTAATTTAACTAAAAATCCATAATATTTTTGAGTTAGGGTTTCACCACATGCTTCCAAAACTAAATCGAACACTAATTACATGCTTGTTCATGAAATCGAAGCCAAATCTTACAATACATATGAGTAAATACGAAATCTAACCGAACAATCGAGGGAAACATGCTTCGTTTGCTTTAAACGTGCAACAATAAAATTTTAGAGCATTTTCATCAATTTTAAAACAAGAGAAGGCGGTAAAAGCGGAAAACAACGTTCGAAGTACACTTTTCTGAACCTGATCTACCGTTATTTTTACCCGGAGTGGATCAAAACGTGTGATTTTTCCTTTTTCCTCTTCTCTTCTCCCTCCTCTTCCTTCATGCTATAGCTGCTCTCCCTTCTCTCTTTCCCCTTCTCTTTATAACAAAAACGAAATCAGAACGCAGGGTAAAAGTCGCGACCATGCTCGAGTGCTTGGCGAGCGCGTTGCATTCTGTCAATGTCAGCTCGAGCGCGCCAAGGGCATGCAGCGTGCGGCATGCGGGCCAGGTTTTGCCAGCGCCCACTCGAGCGCGCTAGGGAACACGGCATGTGGGCTAGGTTTGGGATTTGTGCTCATTGTCGTGCCTCAGGCACGCGGCAGGAGCAAACCTGCTGCCTGCTGAACTCGAGTATTTTTTAACTTTTTACTTTCAACTATCATTTTTCAATGCATGATTGGCCTCTTATAGATTATCATCATCTTAATTATTCTCAATTATTATGTTTTTGGGTTCGGGACCTCACAGAAGGTCTAGTTTAGCACTTCCAGTTGACTGTCGCTTCACTGAGGTGATTGATGTCTAGAACCAGGGTTGTAATCTCGATGATATAGTCTACCAGGGTCTCCCCTTTCACCGCCGGTCTTGGCTTGAACTTTATGTCAAATTTGTCTAATTCGATAGCCTATTTGACTAACCGTCCTGACATGTCGGGCTTTTGTAGGATTCCCTTCAGGATATAGTCGGTAAGAACAACTATTCTCTGTGCTTGGAACTGGCCAAATAAACGAGTGCCAATGTGATCTTTTCAACGTGCATGTAGCGGGTCTCGGGGCTATCAAAGTCTTTCTAACGTAGTGACTGGCCGTTGCGTATTAGATTGCTATTGGATCAAAACCAAGCTCAGTGCCACATTTGAAACTACTAAGTAGAGGTACAGCTCCTCGGCTTCTTTTGGTGACTCAGGAGAGGAAACTGGCTAGGTACTCTTTTAGTTCCTCAAATGCCGCTAAGTTGTCGACCATCCATTGAAAACTGTTCACCTTTATCCCTCTCAAGGCTTTAAAGAAGGTTAGGTATATGTCCCCGAATTTTACCAGGAAATGGGAGAGTACTACAAGCCTCTCAGTCAACCTTTGGACATCCTTCACAGTTTGTGGTAGGCTCATATTTATAATCGCTTTTATTTTCTTAGGGTTAGCCTCGATCCCCCACCCGAAAATGATGAAACTTAGGAATTTCTTGAGGATACTCCAAAGATACATTTTGTCAGGTTCAACTTCATTCGATACTCTCGAAGCACCCCGAAAGCCTCACTGAGGTCACGGATATAGTCGTCGGTGGTTTTACTTCTGACAAGCATGTTATCCATGTACATTTCCATATTCCAACCAATTTGTTCTTTGAACATTTTGTTCACAAGCTGCTTGTACATGGCACTTGCGTTCTTCAATTGAAAGGGTATAATATTATAGTAGTATGTCCTCTGGTCCGTCATGAAAGAAGTATGCTCATCGTCCTTAGGACTCATCCAAATCTAATTATAGCCTGAGTATGTATCCATAAAATTGAGTAGCTCGTGCTTGGAGGTAGCATCGATCAATAGGTCAATCTTGGGCAGTAGAAAGTTGTCATTTGGGCACAGCTTGTTCACATTAGTAAAGTCAATGCACATCCGCCACTTTTCATTACTCTTCTTAATAATAACCACGTTGGAGAGCCAATCTGGGTACTGTACTTTCCTGATGAAGCTAGCGTCAAGTAATTTCTTTACCTTCTCCCGAATGATAATGAACTTTTTGATGGAGTGGTTTCTCTACTACTACTTGACGGGCCTGTGATTGGAATCGAGATCTAATTTGTGGACCATTATTTCAGTCAGTATCTCGTGCATGTCAATAGGGGTCCATGCAAAGATATTGGGGTTTTGCTGGAGGAAGGTAACTAGCTAGTCTCACAGGGGTCTGGCAAGAGAGCCTTGTATCTGCATGTATCTCTTCCAATTATCGGGGTCAAGAGGAATGTGGTCGGTCGTCTCACCTGATTGGGCCTATTGCAGAGTTGCTTCGTCTCTATGGTTGAAGTCATCCATCTGCCGGTTAAAAGTGGCGTGGGTGACCTGGGATAGGTAATACGTTTGGTCGTGTGAGGTCCCGGAATTAAAAACGTGAAAATTGGAAGTAATTAGAATGATGAGTATTATTAAGAGGCCAAATTTATAGTGAAAAATGATTGTTGAAAGTAAAAAGTTGAAAAAATATCCGAGATCAGTAAGTAGCCTTGTGGCGCCTGCTGGCGCCCAAGGCGCTGCAGCGAGCACAAAATCCAGTAGCTGTACCGCTCGCCGCACGCCCGCTGGGCGCTCGAGCTTGTTTAGCAGAATGTAGTCCGCTCATCGAGCGCCCGCTGGCCGCTCGAGCGCGAAAAACAGAATATGGCCCGCTCGCTGAGCGCTCGAGTGCAGCCCCGACTTTTTTCCACGTTCTGATTTCATTTTATCATAAATAGAAGGGAAAAAAGGAAAGTGGCAGAGAAAGAGAAGAGACACGAACGAAGAAGAGGAAGAACAGAAGAGGAAAAAGGAGAATTACTTGTTCCAATCCACTCCCGGTAAAACTAATGGTAGATCGGGCCAAGGTAAGTGTACTTCGGATATTGTTTTTCGTTTTTACCGTTTCCTCTTACTTTAAAGTTAATAAAGATGCTCTAAAATGACGTTGATGCATGTTTAAAGTAAATGAAGTATGTTTTCTTCAATTATTTGGTTAGATTTTGTGTTTACCCATGTTTATTGTAAGTTTTGGCTTCGAATTCATGTACATATATGTAAATGGTGTTCGAGTTATTTCCAAAAGTATGTGTGAAATCCTAACTCGAAAATATTGAGAATTTTTGATTAAATTGCAAGTTTTAATGTATGTGTATGGATTTATAGTATCAATTTCATGAATAAGCACATGTTTAGAGATCGATTTTAGTCTAAAAGTGTTGGTGAAGCCCTAAGTACGAAAATGAAGGGGTTTTAGTGATTTTTAACCAAAGCTCCAATTATATAAAAGTTAATTGATATTGAAGAAAAGCTCCCTGTATAATTTATTTTTAAAAATTTGCACGGACTTATACTAATGAAAATTTCATATACCGTTGAAGTAAAACTGAAAGTAAATTGTGAAACTATGATTATGAAAGAAGGTTTTTAATAAAGAGGTTATTTCTATTACTGTTATTTAAGACCCGGGACTGACTACAGTACAGATAGGTTCTCCGGCATGCCTAAGGACTTTACGATAGTAATCGAGGATAACTCTATCCATGGAGTTATTTGTGGTCCATCCTTCCTCGGGACGTTACGGTTAGGAGGAATTACAGTTACTGGCCTACCTTTGGATGGCATAGGGTACCGATCCCGTGAGATGGGATACCCCTATTACAGTCACAGGCCTTAGATTGTATGGAGTGAACACAATCTATTCTCAACTATTCGTCCTCTCATCTAGTAGGGTATACTGGTAGGGTTTGTTACCGATATGTTATATTACCGTTTACCGTACCAATTACCGATTATGGAGTACCGTTTACTGTTTACAGTCTACCAAGTATCGATTGCTGTTTATAGTTTATTGAATAATGAACACCGACTACTACTTACCGTTTTTCGTTGCTAATTAACGTTTACTGATTACTGTTTACCGACTACTAATTTTTGATTCTAAATTTTAATACCGTCAAAGTATATTTTCTCGATTTTCTGAATTATATTCTAATTAACCGTTCTATTTATGTATAGTTACATGACCGTTCTGCATCACTGTTTTACTACTCATGTACATATACCTTGTTGGGCCCCGGCTCATTATTTTATGATTTTTCTCCCCTCCAAATGAGACAGTAGAGTTAGTGCCCGATGAGAAAGAATGATCAAGAGAAATTTCTTAAGACTTTTGAGGACCTGAAGCATTTGGAGCTATTTTGGGAGAGCAGTTGACGTAAAGACTTGTCTAACCATGTGATTTTATATACTGATATTGTATTTATGGATGTTCATGAACATATGAATTTTGTATAGAATGCATGATCTATGAGATAGTAAAAAAGAAAAAAACTATGCTTCTGCAGGTTATTAGTTTAGCTTCCGCTCTAAACTTTTGGATATACTGTACAGGTCCTAGACGACATCTCGTTATTGAATTGTTAGTATAGCTAACGCTTTTGTAGATTTATATCATGGATGGCACATGTGATCCTGTGTATGCTTATTGTAGGAAGATTTGTGAATGATTGCTAGTTGTGTGCTTATAAGTTATCCCTAAGCTTGTCTTGATGGAAGCTTTTGAGGAAAAAAAAATCCGTTCCGTCACATTTTGGTATCAGAGAATTGAGATGCCTTAGGAATTAATTGATCGAAAAGCGGAAGTATATGATTGAATCTCTGAATAGAATTCCTGTAGGAATAAGAAGAGGAAGTTAAGATAGTTAGGACCCTTAAGAGATTGGTTCTTAGGATAGGTTAGAAATTTCTTAAAGCTGTTGAATATTTCTTTCTCATTCTATTGAATCCTTGTCCTTATAGTATTGTGTTTTCCTTGATTTTAGGATGGCAAGTAGAAGAGGTAGAAGGAATAACTGCGGTGGCACTAGCACGCCCTATGATAGAGAGGCCGCTTATATTGATTTATTGGAAAGGATGACCAATGTAGTAGAATTTGTCGAGCAAAAGCATATGACTCTGATTCCTGCACCCGAGTCAGCTCCAACACTTCTTGGTCCCACGACATATGATAGATTCACAGTTAAACAAGCACCGGGCTTCCTAGGAAAGCTTGATCCGGCTTAAGCAGATGTATGGTTGAAAAGGATGAAGAAGATATTCATTGTGCTTGGCTGTACCGATAGAGAAAAGGTTACCTTTGCGGCGTACAAGTTGGAAGGTGAAGCTGATAGTTGCTGGGATATGCAGAAGAGGGCGATGGGAGTGCCTAATGAAGCCATTACTTGGAAAATATTTGAGCATGTATTTATGAAAAAGTGCTTCCCATCCAATCTTCGTGATCAGAAGGAGTAAGAATTTATGAGATTGAGACAAGGGAACATGATGGTCAAATAGTATGATGCCAAGTTCACGGAGTTGTCCCGTTTTGCACATTTCTACGTAGAGGATGAGCAGAGGAAAGCGAAGAATTTCCTGCAATGGCTACGGGATGACATTAAAAAGTTATTGTTTGTTTTAAAACTCCAAACTTATACCGAGATCTTGGACAGAGCAGTGATTTATGAGAGGGAGGCAAAAATAGAAAAATTCTATGCAAAGAGGACCGTCAGCCGAGCGGGAGTAAATATCGGATCAGCTGCGGGGTCTTCTAGACTGTCCAAGAAGACTAGGGCGACTGACAAGGGAAAGAGTATTGTACCGGCTCAATCAGTAACTAATACTAGAGCGTCGGCTGATGACTATACCTTCTGTAGGAGGAAATATCCGGGACAAGCATGCTGTAAGATATCAGGAGCATGTTTTAGATGTGGGCAGTAAGGCCATATTCTCAGGGACTGTCCGCTACCTCCGAGGCTGGAAGGAAAGAAGCCTACTGTCTCGACAAAGGCCTTCGTGGTGACTGTTCAAGATCCGGAGGCATCTCCAATATTATGGAAGGTACCCTTTCTATTTGTGGAGTTTCTGCATTCATATTATTTGACTCGGGATCTACTCATTCTTTTATTTTTTTACGATTTGCATGCTGTATTATATTTGCCTGGTGTATTTTGGATTGTGAATTATTTGTGTGTACTCCTATCGGATCTTCTATGATTACAGATGTTATATATCCAGAATGTATAGTTGAGGTGAATGGAAACCGTTTGGTTGTGGATTTAGTGTTGTTAAACATGGGTGATTTTGACGTAATCTTAGGAATGGATTGGCTGGCTAGATACCATGCCAGTATTGACTGTTTTCTAAAGCGGGTTTATTTTAATATTCTTAGAATTGAGTCCTTTTTCTTTCAGGGCATTAAGAAAAAGGGGGTGCCTATGTTGATCTCTGCTTTACATGCTAAACATTTGATAAGAAGTGGATGTAGAGCTTACTCGGCATATACCTGCACTACTGGAAGTCATAGTGTGCCGGCTAAGGACATCTTGGTTGTTTGTGACTTTGAGAATGTATTTTCAGAGGAGTTATCTGGATTGCCTCCACACCGAAAAATTGAGTTTGAAATTATTATTGTTCCTGATGTTAACCCAATTTCTAAATTCCCCTATCGTATGGCTCTGGCTGAATTGAAGGAGTTAAAGTTGTAATTGTAAGAGCTGTTAGATAAAGGTTTTATTAGACCGAGTGTATCTCCTTGGGGTACACCGGTATTGTTCGTAAGAAAGAAAGATGGGTCTTTGCGATTGTGTGTTGACTATCGTGAGTTGAATAAGATCACAGTTAAAAATAAATACCCTCTACTACGCATTGATTATTTATTCGATCAGTTGCAAGGATTTCGAGTGTTTTCAAAGATTGATTTGAGGTCCGGTTGTTACCAATTGAGGATCAAGCCGGAGGATATGGTCAAAACAGCTTTTCAGACACGTTATGGCCACTATGAGTTTCTTGTTATGCCTTTCGGCCTTATAAATACTCCAACTACTTTTATGGATTTGATGAATAGGATTTTCAGGCCGTACTTGGATAAATTTGTGGTAGTATTCATTGATGATATCTTGATTTATTCAAAGGATTATGAGGAGCACAAAATTCATTTGCGGAAGGTACTTCAAGTACTCCGCGAGAAAAAATTGTATGCCAAGCTGAGTAAATGTGAGTTCTAGCTCGAGAAGGTGATGTTTTTGGGGCATATGATTTCTAATGGTGGTATTTATGTAGATCCCAGGAAAGTAGAGGCTGTTACAAATTGGAGCAGACCAACTTCTGTGATCGAGGTTAGGAGCTTTCTGGGTATGGCGGGATATTATAAGCGTTTTATAGAAAATTTTTCACAGATTGCTATGCCTCTGATTCGGTTGCTGAAGAAAGAGGCTAAATTTGTGTGGACAGAGGAGTGTGATCTGAGCTTCCAAGAGCTAAATGATCGTTTGACTACCGCTCCAGTGTTGATCATTTCGGAGGATTCAGGAGACTTTGAGGTGTACAGCAACGCCTCTGAGGCGAGTCTAGGATGTGTGTTGATGTAGCACGGTAAAGTCATGGCATATGGATCTAGACAATTGAAGGTGCATGAGAAAATTACCCTACTCATGACCTCGAGCTTGCTGATGTAGTCTTTGCATTGAAAATTTGGAGACATTATTTATATGGTGAGAGGTTCCTTGTGTACTTAGACCGCAAAAGCTTGAAGTACCTATTTTTGCAAAAGGAACTCAACAAGAGGCAAAGGAGATGGCTCGATTATTTTAAAAGACTATGACTGTGAGATACAGTATAAGTCAGGAAAGGCCAACATAGTTGCGGATGCATTGAGTCGCCGATCAGGTTATGTGGCACACCTGCAAGTCAAACAGATGGAGATGTTAGATTATCTAAAGCAATGTGATATCCAACGTTATGTTAAAGGTGATAAAATACTCCTATCGTACTTTCAGATTCAACCGGAGGTAGTTAGTGAAGTTAAAGAGAAGCAGGTAAATGATCTGTTCCTCATGAATATTGTTAGTGATTTGAGTAAAGAGTCTCGAATTGATTTTAACATCCGGGTTGATGGTATGTTGAGGTTCAAAGATTGATTATGTGTACCAGATGATAAAGGGTTGAAGGAGAAAATTTTGAAGGAGGCTCACCGGTCTCAGTATACCATCCATCCGGGGACAAATAAAATATTTTAGGATCTGAAGAAAACTTTCAGGTGGAGAAATATGAAGAGAGTATCATGGCTTACGTGGAGAAGTGCTTGGTATGTCAGCAACTGAAGGCTGAAAGGAGGAAGCTTTCTGGACTATTACAGCCAATGCCAATCCCGAGCTGAAAATGGGAGGACATTGCTATGGACTTTGTATCGGGTTTGCCGAGGATTCCTAGGAATCATGACGCCGTATGGGTTATAATTGATCGGCTGACAAAATTATCCCACTTCTTGGCAATCAGGATGACCTATTCACGTGATAGGTTGGCTCAATTGTATGTAAATGAGATTGTGAGGATTCATGGAGTTCCTACCTCCATTGTGTCTGATAGAAATCCACGTTTTGTCTCGAGGTTTTGGGAGAGCTTACATAAGGAGTTGGGGATAGAGTTAAAGTTTAGTACTGCATATCACCCCCAGACCGATGGCCAATCTAAGCATATCATTCAGATCCTCAAGGACATGTTGAGGGCCTCTGTTTTTGGAGATGAAAGGAACTTGGGATACTTATCTGGCACTAGCTGAATTCACTTATAATAATAGCTATCAAGTTAGTATCGGCATGACACCTTTTGAGGCGTTGTATGGGAGAAAGTGTAGGTTGTCGATTCACTGGGAGAAAACTGGAGACAAAAAGATTTTTGGCCCGGAGATTGTGAAAGAAACAGCAGAGAAGATTAAGGTGATTCACGATAATGTGAAGGTTGTTCAGAGCCAACAGAAAAGTTATGCGGACAAGCGAAGGATAGAATTGAGTTTCGAGATAGGAGATCTTGTGTTTCTAAAGGTCTCACCATCCAAGGGCACGTTCCGGTTTGGAGTGTAGGAAAACTGAAGCCACGGTTCAATTAAGATTTTGGAAAGGATCGGGAAGGTAGCCTATAGGTTGGCGTTACCACTTAATCTGACGGGCGTATATGATGTGTTTCATGTATCGATACTTCGAAAGTACGTCCATGATCTAGCGTATGTGATTGACTACGGATCTTTGTTTATTAACAAGGATTAGTCCTACATTGAGGAACTACTCAAATTGTAGACCGAAAGGATCAGAAGTTGCGAACGAAGGCCATCCCCTGGTGAAAGTGCTTTAGAGAAATCATTCACTGGAGGAGGCCACTTGGAACGCGAAGAAGAGATTCGAAGCAAGTATCCCCACTTATTCTCTTGAGGTATGTAGTTTATTTAATTTCGAGGATGAAATTTCTTTAAGTGGGGGAGGGTGTGAGGCCCCGGAATCGAAAACGTGAAAATTGAAAGTAATTAGAACGATGAGTATTATTAAGAGGCCAAACTTATAGTGAAAAAATGATGGTTGAAAGTAAAAAGTTAAAAAAATATCCGAGATCAGCAAGTACCCTTGTGGCGCCTGCTGTGCGCCTAAGACGCTGCAGCAAGTGTAAAATCCAGTTGCTGCCCCGCTCGCCACACACCCGTTGGGTGCTCGAGCCCGTTTAGCAGAATGTAGCCCACTCGCCGTGTGCCCGCTGGCCGCTTAAGCGCAAAAAATAGAATATAGCCCGCTCGCTGAGCGCTCGAGTCGAGCTCGAGTGCGACCCCGACTTTTGCCCGTGTTCTGATTTCGTTTAATTATAAATAGAAGGGGAAAAGGAAAGTGGGAGAGAAAGAGAAGAGGCAAGAACGAAAAAGAGGAAGAACAGAAGAGGAAAAAGGAGAATCACTTGTTCCAATCCACTCACGGTAAAAATAACGGTAGATCGGGCCATGGTAAGTGTACTTCGGACGTTGTTTTTCGTTTTTACCGTTTTCTCTTACTTTAAAGTTGATAAATATGCTTTAAAATGATGTTGATGCATGTTTAAAATAAATGAAGCATGTTTCCTTCAATTATTTAGTTAAATTTTGTGTTTACCCATGTTTATTGCAAGTTTTGGCTTTGAATTCATGTACATGTATGTAAATAGTGTTCGATTTGTTTTCAAAAGTATGTGTGAAACCCTCGCTCAAAAATATTAAAAATTTTTGGTTAAATTGCATGTTTTAATGTATGTGTATAGATTTATGGCATCAATTTCATGAATAAGCACATGTTTAGAAATCGATTTTAGTCGAAAAGTTTTGGCGAAGCTCTAAGTACAAAAATGAAAGGGTTTTAGTGATTTTTAACCAAAACTCCAGTTATATAAAAGTTAATTGATGTTGAAGAGAAGCTCCCTGTCTAATTTGTTTCTGAAAATTTGAAAGGACCTATACTGATGAAAATTTCATATACCTTTGAAGCAAAATTGAAAGTAAATTGTGAAACTAAGATTATGAAAGAATGTTTTTAATAAAGAGGTTATTTCTATTACTATTATTTAAGACTCGGGACTGACTATAGTCTGAATAGGTTCTCCGGCATGCCTTAGGATTTTACGGTGGTAATCGAGGATTACTGTGAGGTTCCGGATTTGTGATCCCGATAATTAAGAGGTGATTAGTATGTTAATGATCAATACTAATCTTATGGGATGATTAAGATTTGGTATTGGAAGAAAAATCGAGAAATTATTCGGGTCCGGGCTGCTGAAGCCCTGCCAGCAGGCTTGCGCATGCTGGGCGCTCGAGCGGATAAAGCAGAACCTTCCGTGGCCTGGCCACTCGCCAGCCGCTCAAGGGGGCGCTCGAGCGGCCGGTGCAGTATAAAAACGCGCCGCGCCTCTCTCTCGTTCATTTCGCACGGGCCGAGGGTTTTTCTAGAGAGAGAGAGAGAGCGATTCCAGAGAGAGAAGGGAGGAGATCGAGCCTGGGAGTCCGATTCCGCCCGAAAGCC
>JAODPA010108537.1:0-19929 GCA_025585075.1 Nepenthes mirabilis
AAATATTAGCAAGGGACAACTGTCAATATTAGAAAATAATATTTAAAAAAATCTATTCCTCAGTTCAGAGACAAGTTATTAATCATCCTTGATAACTTAGTGGCTATCTCCATGGCACGTACGAACTGAAACAAGAAACTGTAATATTAAAGCCAATATTAGACAATAACAATCTAACATAGATCATGGGAGCGGCATCACGTCAATGAAGCACAGTAACTGTATCTTAAGAGAACATGTCTAGAGAGATCTGACCTCTAATTCACAGCATACTATCAGTCCTGGCAGGGAGGCGGCGGAAGAAGTTGATCGGCAGAGACGGCAAGCGGTGTCGAAATCTCGGGTGCCGCATGACATAACACCCCGACAAGGCAGCCACCACTTGAAATGGCGTTACATATAAGACTACGGCAGCAGCGAGGCAAAATGCAACAAAGATTGCCGTAGCCCGTGGATCACGCCAGCTTAAAAGTGCCTGGAACCGCTCGCCTTGGGTAGCAACGTCGCCCACGACGGTCTGAATCCGACCAGCCACACTCCGAAGCCGATCGTACCTCATCCTCACTAACTCCGGGCTCCGGCTTGTAGGAAACGAGTCGAACTCCTCATCGAGCTCATCGGGGTGCACAGCGTCAGCCTGCGAGATCTTGATATTCATATGCGGCGGGTACCTCGGCCGGAATCGATAGTTCCACACTCCTATAAGAAACATGTAGAGGAACACTGTCGGCAAGATCAGCTCCGGGAAGCAAACGAGCATGAGGAACAGCACGTGCACGAGCACCGTCGTGACCGGGTTCCGCCACATGCATATATCGCCTACCCATTTTCCGGCGGCGAATAATCCCGAGAACACCGACATGAGGCGGAAGAAATTCGCCCGGCTCCTTCGCATGCTCCAGAGGTGAGAGTTTACGTCGGACATGTACTCCACCACCTCCTTCCGAAGCGGTGGCTCCGATCGCCCGAGCCGCATGGCCACTATGTTGACAGCTCGGTGTCGCAGCACGTCTTGCTGCATCACACTAAACGGCCTCACGTAGTGCATTTTGGGAAGCAGTGGCCGTGAGTATTTGTAAAGCATGTTCGTGAACGAAGTACACGTGAATCTTATCGCCAAATGCAGCTCCCCCATCTTCTTGACTCCGGTGGGGTGAAGAACTAGCAGCGGGTACGAGTGAGTATAGATTCGACCCGTTTCGAGTGTGGATATCCGAATTCTGACCTTCCCGATCTTCAGGTCGTTGCTACCATTTTGCTCCTTCTCTGTGAGTTGGCCGTTATCAAAAACACCGACGGTAAGAACTGTTGCAGGATCAAAGACCTCCCAGGTGTACTGCTCATTGTATTTGGGACACAGGCTATCGACGATTGTTCGGGTTCGGACCCATTTATGGCCATATTTTGCGACACAGTATGTGTCGGACGTTCCTCTCCCGTCGCGGGTTTTCATTGGTTGGAATCCTTCTGCATTTAGGATGCCGAGCTCTAAGATCCCAATCGGTTGCTTCCACAGCTGCTTTGCGGTGGGTCGTAGATCGCTGCTGTAGTGGGTCGACTCATCGAGAACATGGTAGCCTCCATCTAGACAAACACGAAGATGAATCCGGCTAGAGAATTTTTCCTTCTTGAGCTGGTCCACGTCAACGGCGACCGGCTTTTCAAGGTTAAACCAGCGAGCTGGGATGAGGCGATCGTCTGCTCGCCTGTCCACATAGCTTAACGGAATGATAACCCTGCCGAGGATCTCGTCCTTACCTGGAGCCACGCAGTCTTCGACCGTGAGAACGAGATGGTCTTCAAACGGTTCGGCAGCAACGAATAACAGATCCTCATTCCAAAGAGAGTTGAGAGTTCGAGCCTGAACGGTCCTCGTTTTCATCACCTGAATGCCTATCTGCGCCTTGACATAGACCGCCGGAAAACGGTTCTTCTCCGTCGGGACTAAGTCTTGTGCCTCGACGACGTTCACACGGACGTACCATAACCTTGGTGAATGATAGACCTTCGAACGTATCTGCGTCGAAGCAGCTGCCGAGTTATCGATAGGTATGGCGGCATCCGAATGCCATGCATCAGGGAAAGACTCGTCCGCCTGAGTACCGATCCAAACTGCGAGCATCAGCTCACCTGTTATCTTCTCTCCTTTCTTGTCCTCGAGACGATACCATTCGGGAGCTAACGGGCTGTCTGGTGGAACTCGAGTCGGCACTTCATGGATGTCTAACTTCACAATCCCAACGAAATCATCTTTAACGAGATCCTTGTTTTTCACAACAACTTCGAGCATGGATGCCTGCATCCGATCCTTCGAGAAAGCGAACACCACATTCCACTCCGGGTTCGGTTTATTCTCCATGTGTTTCGTCACACCTTTGTAGTTTCCAATTTTAACCTCCACAAATGGATTAACACTGCCGGTAACATCCATGGCTGGAAGATCGTGTGCTTTCACGACTCTGACGAAGAGGAACTGCATCCTTTCGACCAGATCGTAGGTACTGGCAGTTTTGTCTGCACGAAAAATGCGGCCTCCGACGACCTGTCCCCCTCCGAGGTATGGGCTTGTCTCTTTGAGTGCATAATCAACGGGTTGTGATGAAGATACGGAGTACATTCGGACAATCGTAGGAGGCGGTGGCTCGGTTTTCATCTCGTCAACTTCGTATTTAGTCGAGTGATGGGAAACTTCTAAACCAGAAGAAGGAAGGTGATGGTTCTGGTTAGGGAGGTGATGGAAGGTGTGTCTTGCTTCAGATTTTCCATGAGTGACTTGACTTGGAGGTGCTTGGGCCGCCGCTCGAGACAAGTAGCCACCAGTTTCAGCTGCAGGAAGCGGAGTAGAGTACTTTATTGAAGGATCGTCGGTGAGATATACTTTGAGACCGAGTTCTCCTTTCACACGGGAGAAAAGTCCCCGCTTTTCCAGAGGGTAATGCAAGACAACGGCATCGGAGAGGGGGACAAACGAAGTCCCGCTGAGAGAGACCTTTCCGAGGAATGAACGGGTGTCGGTTCCTTGGATTGTGCTGTAGACGTAGGCATCGAGAGTAAGATGATGAAGGATGGACGGGTCGGATATGTTGAAGTAGAAGCTCTCGTTCCAAAGGGGGCTGAGGTCCTTTTCCCTGGTGGTGGTTCGGTACCTCTGACCATCGAAGGAGAGCTCGACATAGGCGCTGGATGAACCTTGCCCGTCTTTGGGCATAAGGTCATGGGCGCTCTCCACATCTACCCCAAGCTTTAGGTTACTCATGGGCATGCCAATTGAGAAATTACTGAGAACAGTTAGCCACTGGTGGATGAAGAGCAGTTAGAGGCACCTGAAAAAGGCAAATTACTTCTTGGCACAGTCCATGAAGAACCAAGAATAAAAGATGTCAAATGGAGAATATTGAAGTAGATGATCATGTGGAAGAAATTTTAATAGCTAAAGATTAAAAACAATCACACAGAAGCTATGAACTTCACGCATGTGGCACTTGTGATCTATACACTAAAAGACATGCCAAACAACTGCCAATATATGAAGAGCCAGACATGGGGGAGATAACATTAAGCATATTTTGCCTCACAACTCATAAAATCCATGCTGGGGTTTTTTATTCATTTCTGATGAATTGGAGTTTTTTGATGTTTTAATTTTTTTATTTTTGGAATTTTGTTCTATTTGGATTTTTGGGTTTGTTTGGGCTATGGCCATAATGTTTTGATTTTTAAAATTTTTTGGTGTTTTTGGAATTGCATTTGGACTTTAGCGATAATTTGTGTAGTATAATCCTGTCCATTTGTTAATTCATTATTACTGAAACACAGATATTGAACAGTAAGAACGATTAACCCATAAGAAATAGCTAATGGAATTGATGACAGATCTCATCAGGATGCTCTATATTATTCTACTAATGATATTTTTCATTATAAAAGCAATTCACTTTTTTCAACAAGGATTAGTTTTCATTAATGACAAAGCAAACCGAAGTTTTTGATCGCATTTTTATGTTTCAAAAAGAGGCCTTTGAGAGCTTTTACGCTGATTTGAAACCCAAAGAACAAATTGTTAGCGGATTGGCCGGCAAGTTAGTTGGACCGAGAGAAAATAACGATAATAATGACAAACAATAATCTCTACTATAAAAAATGGTTACAAAAACTCCGATGAACATAATACAAGAGCTCGACTGCTTGTATTATTCAATGATCCGAGTAGCAGTGATAACATTATATATAAGATGAATCTCTTTCTCACATTTCTTTCACTGACGATGCTCATTGATCAAAATCACACAAATCACTTACCTGCACAGCTGCTCTGGATTTTTGCAGGTGATTTGTTGCACCAACTATCGAGCACTAGCTCTCCAATCGTCAGAAAAATTTCCAGTGCTTTTGCCAGTTCCCGCGTTTTCAGTTGAGGCTCCAGAGGAGTCAAGGCTCTTAGTTGCTACTAACGGTCAAGGACACGAGAAATCGATAGATTAAGGTGGCAAACCAAAAAAGAGTAACGGTCGGTCCAAATTTTAGGACGTAGAATTCTTCCATTGCGGTAAGAAGGCCACATGAAGCGGGATTACCCCAAGAGGAAGCAGAAGGTGGGCAGAGGCGAGCATCAAGAGAGGAAGGATTAGGGTGAAGATGATCGGACCTCTGTCACTCTCAACAAAGACCTTTCGATTGTCCACGCAAGGAAGAAATGGAGCTTTCCTAACCAGGAGACAAATTAGGTGATTGATAGTGGTGCCTCACACCATGTGACACTGAGGAAGCCCCACTTCATGAGCTATACGCTCAAGGATCACGAGGTATTGAAGACGAGTAACAGTAGTTCGTCGAGGGTTGTTGACATTGGAAATGTTTGCTTGCGGACAAGCAACTGAGCAAAGCTCGAATTGAAGGGCATAAGACATACCCTAAACTTAAGGTTGGATGTGATTTTAACTAGAAATTTAATGAGAAAGTGATGAGTGTGCCAGTAATGGGCAGGCTTAAGAATGACGAAAGGCCTAAATCCACAACGGCCTATTTATGCCTGGATGGTCAACGCCAGCTGTTAACCGGACAAAAGACTAAGCGAGCCAGGAGTAGCCTAAGAGTAGGACGGACGACTTGCTCTTAAAATGGTCAACAATTTCGTTGACCGGAAGTAGTACCAGTTGACCATATGAAGGCCAGGCCTCAAGTGGGCCAAGCCCAGTTTGGCCCACGCGACCGTTCTCGACCAACAATGGTATTCTCTTCTGATTTCGCACTCTCCACAGAAGGCAATTTCAATTATAATAGTGATTAACAGATTTAATGCGTATCCCAGAAGAAAAGCGCTAGAATCATCCTCCTATCTACAGTAAACCATACCGGTTATCGAACGCAAAAAAAAAAAAAAGCAATCAAGATAATAACTGCTACTACCATAAAGGCTCCACGCTAGAAAAAGCAACGATCCCAATAGAGCACGGGAATCAAACTTTCCTGCATAAGGAAGGTTGCCTGGCACAACAATTATAAAAAGTCATGGAATCCTCACTCCAATGCACACGCTCATTTGCCTGCAAAAAGCTCTCTACTACAAAGCTCACACGCTTTTAGAATCTGAACGCTCACTCTCTCTCTCTTTGTCACTATGTTCCCAACGAACACAGTGCTTAGAGCCAATACTCCTCAAGAGCCACCAAAGCCTCTCACGACGAGAGCACTCATCCATCATAAACATTCTCTATATTCTCCTTGCATCTTTTAATTTCACCTTCTTAATTTGAAAGTTATTTGCTGATTTGAACGTCGGAATATTTTCGTTGGAACAATCTGCCACCGTTATCTAACCTATTGTTCGTAGTTGTATGTAGGATTCAGACTCAGTGGACAAAATCGGACTCAGACGATCGACTTGACCCGAATCTATTTGAAATTTGGATCCAAGACACATCATTGGCGCCGTCTGTGGGAAGCTTACAAAAAGCCAACCACTTTTCTCCACGATCTCTCTCAGTTTCACCTTCCGTCAGTTACAATGGTAAATAGAAGAGCGCAAGCTACTATTCCACTAGAGACGCAACCACACCCGATCAGGATCACTCTACTGGTAACCTAGTCAATGGGTGGTCAACGGTATACCTGCTTAATTTTTTCAAAACCTGGTGAAACAAATGAGTAACATGAATTAAATACTTCAAATGCCCTGGGGCCGCCGAGAAAATACGAAGCAGGGGGCTCCGCCCAAAGCAGTCCTTGTTCCGACCTCCATGAGAGGAGGCCAGAAGAAGAAGAAACCATCCAAGAAGACCAGGAAGCCGGACAACACTTAAGCTCCGGAGGCCACACATGCCCAAAGTCGTTCAAGGCTTGAAGAATGTTTAGGCAGCAGGATTCCGGATGAGAGTTCAGAACGAAGGAATCCTCGATACTCTTGGGCGGAGACCAGGTATCAGGCCCAGGAGGGAGCCTCTAGAATCGTTGGTTCCACTAATGGCAGTAGCCGGCTGACCACTCGCCACGTTAGAGAAAAAACGGAGCTGAGAACCTTACTCAACTCCAAAAGAACTGGCAACGCCGCCTGCACAGATTCGAGGGTGGAGAAGATCTTAAAACGCGTGTTCAAGGATGACGAACACGTTGTAGATCTGGATAGATCTTCCTTCACGGCAGATATCTTGAACCGTTCCATACCGGCTAAATTCAAAATGCCAACTCCTGACTCCTACGATGCAAGTGCTGATCCTATGGATCATCTCGATTATTTTCGCACACATCTGAGTCTACAAGGGTTGGAGGACGCAGTCATGTGCCGCTGCTTCCCTCTTATGCTGAAGAGAGATGCCCACATCTAGTTCCATCGTCTCCCATCATATTCGATATGGAGCTTCCAAGAGTTCACTGACATCTTCTTGGCACAATACGCCTCTAACTGCTGGGAAGAGAAGCAGCCTTAGCATTTCTCCCATATTAAGTAGAAGCAAAGCGAAAATTCGCGAAAGTTCCTAGATCATTTCGTGGTGGAGGCGAGAAGAATCCCTAGATTCACAAAAGAGATGAAGCTTAGCAGCTTCTTCTCTACCTTAACGCATTGGGACTTCTTTAGGCACATGGCGCATAAGAATCTACAGACCTTCTGGGAGGCGAAATCTATCACCAGGGCCTACGCAATATCTGAAGAAGCCAACGAGGCTAGCATCCCGAGTAGACCAAATAACCTCACTCTTTCCCGGTGAAGGAAAAAAGGAAGCACAACGGCGGCAATCACTCCCGTAAAAAGCGCCACAGGACCGAAGTACCAGAGTGAAGGGATTATAGGCTGATCAACCTGACGTCCCTAACTGACACACCTTCAAATGTCCTTATACAAATTCGTGAGGATAAGTTCCTTAAGTGGCCCAAATCACCTAAGAAAGCAGAGAGGGGAAATCCAGCTAAGTACCGCGATTTTCATCGATCTCTTGGACACTCTATAGAGGATTGCAAGACGCTTTAGAGGGAGATCGATGAAATAGTCAGGAGAGGCTACCTCACCAGGTTTGTCAGGAATCCTAAACAGAGCTCTGGCACCTCAAGAGGGGAATGACCAGTGGCTTCACGACCTCACAATCAAGTCGCGGCTGGAGTGGTGAACATAATCACAACCTGATCGGCCAAGACCCCAGCAAATCACAATGAGTAGCAAATTAAGCGGAAGAAGCAGCACACTGAAGACAACATCATTAGCTTTAGTGATAATAATATGAAACATATAATCTCCCCCCATACAGATCCTCTTGTTATATTCGCACTCATTTCAGACGATAGCGTTGACTACCAATTAAAGTGAATCTTCATTAATAATGAAAGTTTTCGTAATTTGCTTTACCTTGATGCGTTTTTTAAATTTGATTTAAAAAAGAATCAGTTGAAACCTGTCGAAGGCCCACTCTATGGCCTTGACAAAGAACCAGTGACTGTCTAAGGAGCAATCCAGTTAGAGGTCACCATGAGCACATACCCGAGAATGGCGAGTCGTGCACTCACATTCTTGATTGTTGACCTGCCCTCCGTGTACAACGCTATATTAGATCACCCATACCTAACAACGTTAGGATCCATCACGTCAATACCGCACCTAAAGATGATGTTCTCGACAGCCTGTAGTATAGGCAAAATGTTGGATGACCAAGTCACTAGACAGACATGTTACATGTCCCAAATCGCACCAAGTGACAGTACCAAGACAGCAGGAGAACTTGACTATCGAGATGAAACAACTCTGCAGTAAGTGCAGTCTGATGAGGCTACCTATCTAATCCCACTGAATCTAGAGGATCCAGAGAGGTGCGTGCAGATCGAAGGCCCACATACCGGGATACTGTACAATGAGCTAATCGCATGCTTACGACAGAACGTTGATGTCTTTTCGTAGACTCTTACTAACATGCCTGGGATTCCAGCCGAAGTAATAGCCCACAAGTTGGACCTCGATTCTTACCGCAAGCCCATCATGCAGAAGCGGATGAACCACCCCGTGAAGAAGCTGATCGCCACCCAGGAGGAGATAAAGAAGTTGCTAGACGCCGATTTCGTCAGAGAAATTCAGTATTCGAATTGGCTCTCCAATGTTGTCCTGGTAAAGAAAAGTAACGAAAAATGGTGTATGTGTATCAATTTCACCGACATTAACAAAGTTTGCCCAAAAGACAGCTTCCCTTTACCCAAAATCAACCTGTTGGTGGACTCGACCTCTGGACACAAGCTACTGAATTTCATAGATAAGTACTCCGATTACAACTAGATCCGGATTAGCCTAGAGGACGAGGATCACATCTCATTCATGATGGACCAAGGCATTTACTACAATAAAGTGATACCCTTTAGTTTGAAGAACGCGGGTGCCACTTACTAGCGGCTCGTGAATAAGATATTTGAGAAGAATATCAGCCGCAATACAGAGGTGTACGTCGACGACATGCTCGTCAAGAGCAAGACCACCAATGACCATATTTGTGGTCTGTCTGAGTCCTTCGAGGTGCTCCACGCACATCAAATGAAGTTGAATCCTTCTAAGTACATCTTCAAAGTATCCTCAGAGACGTTCTTGGGTTTTATTGTCTCTCAACGAGAGATCGAAGCAAACCTGGAGAAGATCAAGGCCCTCATGGATATGACTCCATCACGGATTGTCAAAGATATCCAGCGGTTAACTCGTCAACTAGCAACTTTGTCCCGCTTCTTGGCTAAGTCGTGGGACAAGAACCAACATTTCTTCAAGGCTCTAAGTGTAACGTCCCCGGCGCACCCGCATGTAGATATTGTCCGCTTTGACCTGGGAGAACTTCGCAGCATCTCCAACCTACAGGCCGAAGCCTGGGAGAACTTCACGGCGTCCCCAACCTACAGGTCTCACGGTTTTGTTCCTAGCAGACGGAGTCCACACTCGCAAAACGTGTTTACAAGGGGGGAGGTGTCCACACCCTTATAAGGACGCTTCGTTTCCCTCCCCCAATCCAATGTGGGACACTACAGTCCACTCCCCTTGGAGGCCCAGCGTCCTCGCTGGAACACTGAACCGGGTCCCGACTCTGATACCATTTGTAACGTCCCTGGCGTACCCGCATGTAGATATTGTCCTCTTTGATCTGGGAGAACTTCGCAGCATCTCCAACCTACAGGCCGAGGCCTGGGCGAACTTCACGGTGTTCCCAACCTACAGGCCTCACGGTTTTGTTCCTGGCAGACGGAGTCCACTGCCCCCAAAACACGTCTACAAGGGGGAGGTGTCCACACCCTTATAAGAACGCTTCGTTCCCCTCCCCTAATCCAATGTGGGATACTACACTAAGGGGGACAAAAGCTAACTGATTTCAGTGGACAGCAGAATGCCAGGCAGCCTTCGACGAATTAAAGCAATACCTAGCCAGTCCACCGTTGCTGACGTCGCCTAATGACAGAGAGGAGCTATACCTCTACCTGGTAGTGTCGGAGGTGGCCCTTAGCTCTGTCTTCATACGCCAAGACTTTGACTCTCAATGGTCGGTCTACTATGTGAGCAAGACGTTGACCGGCGTAGAAACGCGCTACCCACGCGCAGAGAAGTTAGGCTTGGCATTTATCTTCTTTTCCCGAAAGTTGAGGCCTTACTTTCAGGTTTATCGCATGGTAGATCTGACCGACTAGCCTCTGAAGAGTATTATCTAAAAATCCGACGTTTCTGGACGGCTGGTAAAGTGGGCTATCAAATTGGGAGAGTTCAACATTGAATTCCGGTCTAAACCAACCATCAAAAGACAGGCTTTGACCGACTTTATCGTCGAGACCACAACACCAATTCCAAATGAACAGTCTACTGAGGATGCAGAACAGCACGAGAAAGAGCCAGAGTGGGTCCTCAACGTAGACGGATCGTCTACGGATTCAATCAGCTGTGCCGAAGTAGTCCTAAGAACCCTGATGGGTTTGAGGTAAAGTACTCTCTTATACTCGACTTCTCGACCACCAACAACGTTACCGATATGAAGCCCTGTTGGCCGAGTTAAGACTAGTCAAATAATACTCAGCCAAACAACTGATCGTCTACAGCGACTCTGAGCTGGTCATCAACCAGGTTAATGAAAATTTCAAGGCGTACAACCCTCACTTGGCCAAGGTGAAGGACGCCACTCGAAGATTTGACAAGGTGACTATGATACACGTTCCCAAAATTGTGAATTAGAAGGCCCACCAACTTGTCAAAGCGGGCAGCGGCCAAGAACCCGAAGCAGTAACGAGGGACATGCGGGAGGTTGAGCACTCCCAGCACTAAGGAACAGGAAGTAATGCAAATCTCTGACACAGAGAACTGGATGACACCTTACCAAAAGTATCTGGCAGATGGAGCACAGCCAAATGAGGCGGACGAAGCCAAGCGGATCAAGAAGACGGCTAGCTGATACACTATGGTCAATGGACTGCTATATCGCCGTGGTTACTCCATTCCGTACCTCCAATACCTTACTCCTGAGGAGGCCGACTACGCTTTTAGCGAAATCTACTTTGGGATATGCGGATCACATATAGGCGGCAAAAACCTAACATTTAAGATAATGTGTCAGGGTCACTAGTGGCTGACAATGCAAAGAGACACCCTTGAGTTCATGAAAAAATATAAGAATTGCTAGCTTCACGACAATTTGCACCACTAGCCGCCTGCAGAATTAAGGCCTCTTCAAGCTCCTAGGCCTTTTACACAATAGGAGTTTGATATTCTTGACCCATTTCTCATTGTTACTGGGTAAAGGAAGTTTATCATCGCGGATATTGACTACTTCACCAAGTCAGTCGAAGCCGCCCCGCTGGCCAAGATCACAGAGAGCAACGCGTTAGAGTTCGTCCGCCAGATCATAGTTAGCAGATTTGGTGTTCCCGAGATCATCATGACTGGCAACAGAATCCAATTCTTGGGAAAATATTTCACCAAATATTGCGCCAATCTGGGCATCCGATTAATTCACACTTCAGTGGCATACCCACAAGCAAACAAACAGGAGGAGGTTACAAACCAAACACTATTCTACGGTCTGAAGACCAAGTTGGATGACACAGGAGGCTCCTGAGTCAACAAGCTACCCTCTATCCTATGGTCTTACCAGACTACTCCAAAGGAGCCAATTGAGGAGATACCCTTTAGTATCTGCTATGAAATTGCAGTAGTAATTCTGGTTGAGATCAACCTTCCAAGTCTTACGGTTGAGTCTTTCGACCCACAAAGTAACTGTCAGAAAATCAGGGAACACTTAAACTTGTTGGAAGAAGCCTGCGACCCTACCAGGATGTGGACAGCGGCCTACCAACAACGAGTCGCCTGCCTTTACAATAAGAAGGTAAAAGTGTAGCAATTCAATGTTGGAGACTTGGTCTTGCGAAGTATCGAGACTACAGGAAAGACCGTCAACTGGAATAAACTTTCTCCAAATTGGGAAGGTCCTTTTCTAATCTCAACAGTTTTGCAAAATGGAGCATACAAATTTCAAACCCAGAACGGCAAATTGGTTCCACGGACGTGGAACGCGATCCACCTCAAGAGCTATTTCTAGTAAGGGCGTAGGTAGGCCGTCCATGTGTATGCCTGTAAATGCACATAATGTTTATTATTGATAAAAGATTTTTTTTTTGTTGCACTGTGTTGTCTCTTCTTTATTTTTTCTATTCCATATGTATGTGTGTCTGTTTGTAGGGTTATATGAACTAGACTACCCCTAAGTCAAAAAAATTTTCACTCATTCGTAATTAAACCCTGGTTATCCAGGCACTCCACAAACGATCGTAACTAAATCCTAGTCATCCAGGCGGCCCATAAGCGGTCGTAATTAAACTCTGATCATCCAAACGACCCATAAGCGATCGTAACTAAATCCTAATCATTCAGGTAGCTTATAAGCGGTCATAATTAATAAGTGGTCATTCATGCGGCTTATTAACGATCGAATTAAACCTTAATCATTCAAGTGGCCCGTTCACAGTGAAAATCTTAGGTGGCTTAAACAGCACACGTGATAACCACCTACACAAGGAGATAGTATGGTCAATCAACGACGGTCGACAGAAGCAAAAGCACTCTGTCCAAAAGTTGGCCGCCCAAGTTCACATTGGGGCAGCGCCACCAAACCTCTACTCACGTGCGAGTGCAGAACGGGTTTGACCCGACATCAGAATTTACCTTGATATCTTCTCTAGAACCTAAATCTATCAGAGAGCGCTACAAACGTCTCAGGAAAGGAAGACAACCAACTTGCGTGCAACACACCAAGTCAGCCAAACAACGCAACGACAAGTAATTGCGGCAACAAAGGCAAACACACATAATATCAATAAAATGACCATTTTATTAATTATGTACATCCATAATTATAGTAATTTTAAAAAGCAAAGAGCACAAAATTTACGGATGTGCAGAGCTCCTAGGAGGATTAGGTGGCGGCCCCTGACTACTCTGGGACTATCCCACGAGGCTCTCACGACGTTGGGTAGAAGAGTCAATGGGTCAAGATATTTCACTGGAAAATTGTGGTCAACCAACAGCGCAATACGTCAGCAAAGGTTAACACCTTCCGACAATCGTACCACCAGTATATCGGAGACCTCATGGGGGCGTATACAAGTAGTCAACTCGTTATCCAGTAATGTCATCAGTCCCACGAGTTAGTCAATACACCTCATCACCTGGTCAGTTTCTTCTCTTAGTTGGACATTCTCCTCTTTCAGTCTGTTGTTCTCCTCTTCCAGACTTGATAGCACAGATTAGAGAGCAGCTGTGTCCTCCTAGTGCTTCGCTCTCAACAACTCCATCTCATCCTCGAACCAGACGATCTCCTTATCCTGGTCAGAGATTACCAGGTGTCGCTAATGTAGTCCCTTGGTAACTGCACTCGTAATTTTC
This sequence comes from Nepenthes mirabilis, assembly GCA_025585075.1. NCBI lineage: Eukaryota > Viridiplantae > Streptophyta > Magnoliopsida > Caryophyllales > Nepenthaceae > Nepenthes > Nepenthes mirabilis. The sequence goes on from JAODPA010108537.1 coordinate 13,370, forward strand.
TCCCCCTACAAAAACGCTAAGTATCAGCAGCGGAGAAAAAAATGAGAAGAAAAATTGCGAAGGTTAACCTACCAGATTTTGCACACTGGCCTCACTGACTTGCTCCGTGACCTTGGGCCTAGCAGCGGAGGACTAGAGACAAAAATCTCCTGAACAGGCCCAGCAGTGGCCTCCGTCGCATACTCCTTCGGTAACTCCGCCGTGAGGTCCACCACCTCAAAAGGCTCTCTAGCGGCAGACTCCTCTGGCATCTCTACAACAAAGCCCACCACCTCAACAGGCTCTCTGACGGTAGGCTCCGCCATCAACTCAGCGCTGACACCAACCACCAATTGGGGCTCTCCGACGGTTGGCATCTTAGGCACCTTGTGAGGCTCACCAACAGTAGCCTCCTCAGATAATCCAGCAATCTGCACAACAGGAAGCTCTGCAGGCGCCTCCAGGAGCTCTCCGGTAGGTGTCTCCTCAGGCAACTCACCAATCTGCTCAGTTGAGGGCTCCACAGGTGACTCCAATGGCACCGTCAGGTGCTCCAGTTGTGGTAGAGTAAGAATGGCGCTACTCACAGTAGAGTGCAGTCTGTCCTTATATGCCTCAACGGCAGCCTCAACTCCACCAACACTAGAGCATTCTCTGACTCCAGTGACCTAGTTAGCCAACACATACTCTAGCTCAGTGGAAGAAGAAGAAGAAGAAGAAGGCATTCCTGCCGCCGCCTTCTTCTACATTGGACTTTTAGGAGACCCCTCACTGAATGGCGCGCTGGTAGATCCGATCATAATGGCGCCCGCTTTCCTCTTACGGGAAGGCATCTTCATCTTCTACTTCGAGGAAGGAGGTCCCCATCATGCCCTCTTGGCTTCCGCACAGGAAACCAAGTGGTTTCTCCAGGACTCAGAGAGATGATCTTCCACTAGCTTGAAAAACGGCTCCATGGTCTCAGTCTCCTTGTCAGTGGGCGTCCCGGTATAAACATCGGGCACCCTACCCCAATCCCTGGCCAAGGGCCAAGAGTAATCCTCATGAACGTAGAAAAATCGGTTCTTTTAGTTCTTCAGATAATAGTATATAGCAGTGCTTATATGAACCCCTCGTGGGGGCAGGGAGATCCATTCTAATCCCTGGTTGAATTTAAACATCACTCTAACTGCTTCCATTGTCAACCTCTTCGTATGGTAGCAGAGAAGGATGTAGAGTGTGCACAAGTATCGCACAGCATTCAAATGAAACTGTGCGATAGGAACTTAAAGGCCGGTCAAAATCTCTTGCAGCACGTTAGGGACTGGAAGGCGTAACCCACTCCTCAAATGAGCTTCATACACAGTGATGCAATCCTCAGGAGAGGAGCACGCCTGATCTTTCTTGCTATGAACTTTGAAGATAATCTCCTTTAGAATGTTGTACTCGACGTACAACTCCATCATGTCACTGGCTCTGAAAACTAAAGCTATATAAGTAACAGAGAAAGCCATGATAATGGGAGAAGAAATATAACAAAATACTTAGAAATTTTCAAGGAAGAAAGTTAAAAGAAAGCGTGGAAAATTTAAAAAGTAACGGACGGACCACTTAAAGGAATGTGGACGTCGGAGAAGGAGAACCATCTCATAAACGTGTGCCCATTATTGTTGACACATGTCGCTTCCTAAACAAGCACAGTCGAATCAGATCCTCTAGCGCATTAATTATTGGGATCGCAAATTCACTACGTGCGAACACGTGGCTAACTTTTCAATTGGCAGTCTAGCGGCATGATGGCGCATCGTTTCAATTTCCTTCACCAGTTCTCCGGATTATAGTCTAGACGATCAACGAATCCTGTCAACGCTTTTTTCAGCTAATTCTCCGGATTTTGGCCTAGACGATAAATGAATCCGATCAATGATCTTCTCAACCAGTTCTCCAGATCTTGACTTTACGGTTAACAACCGCAAGCAATACGATCAACAGATCAAGAGTCATTGCCAGTTTCCTCACCAAATTATCTCAAGCATATGATCCATTCACTCCCGTCCCATCTTGAACACATTGGAGGCTAGAGTCCTAAACTACTAGCATGGGAGGCTAATGATGGGTACGCCCATAATGGGTTGGCCCAATGAGGAAAAACCCATATCCACAACGGCCTTTTTTTTACCCGGACGGTCAACGCCAACCATTGACCGGACAAAAGTCTACGCGAGCCAGGAGAAGCCTAAGAGTAGGACAGACGACTTGCTCTTAAAACGGTCAACGATTCCATTGGTCGAAAGTAGGACCAGTTGACCATTTGAATGTCAGGTTTCAAATGGGCCAAGCCCAGTTTGGCCCACACGACTGTCATCGACGAGCAACAATCTTCTCCCTTGATTTCGCGCTCTCCACAGAATGCAATCTCAACTGTAATGGTTATCAGCAATCAATGCGTATCCCTGAAGAAAAGTGCCATAATCATTCTTCTGTCTACAGTAAACCATAAAGGTTACAAAATATAAAAGGAAAGCAATTAAGGTAATGACCGTTACTACCATAAAGGCTCCACGCCAGAAAAGATAGCGATCCCAACAAAATACGGGAATCAAACCTTCTTGCATAAGGAAGGCTGCCCGGCATAACAACTATAAAAAGTCATAGAATCCTCACTCCAATGCACACGCTCATTTGCCCGCAAAAAGCTCTCTACTGCAAAGCTTACACGCTTTCAGAATACGAACGCTCTCTATCTCTCTTTGCCACTACGTTCTCAGCGAACACAGGGCTTAGAGCCAACACTCCTCACGAGCCATCAAATCCTCTCTCAATGAGAGCACTCATCCATCACAAACACTCTCTACATTCTCATTGTATCATTTACTTTCACCTTCTTAATTCAAAGGTTATTTGCTTACTTAAACGTCAGAGTATTTTCGGTGGGATAACCTCTCATCATCACCTAACCTCTTGTTTGTAGTTGTGATGTGCAGGATTCAAACTTAATGGATGGAGCCGAACTCAGACGATCAATTTGACCCAAATCTGTTCGAAATTTAAATTCATGACACACAGGTTTTAACATGGCATTTGGAAAGGGCCATTGGAAACTCACCAAAGGTGTCTCAATTGTAATAAGAGGAAGCAAGCGATCAAGTTGGTATTTGATGACGGTTTCGGTTGTCAAGGATAGAACTAAGGTGACTAACAGGATAATTGATTAAGGTGACCGGAAGAGGAGATCGAGGAGGAGTGTAGAGAGGAATGACTCTACTGCAGAAATGAAGCCAAAGAGGAGTGGGACTACTCCAGGTTCGGTGGGACAGGAAAGAGCATCATTCAGTCTTACAAAGTCCAACGTCGGGAGAGGCCGAGGAGGAGTGCAAGAGGAAATGATTCAACCACGAAGGAAAAGTTGAATGGGAGAGGGACTACTCCAGGTTCAGTGGAACAAAAGAAAGTATCATTTAGGCTTGCAGAAGTCGACGCTGAGATCCCAATTAAGGAAAAGTTGCTGAAAGGTAAGCAATGATGCTCGTCAGTTAGAGACGAAGGGTCTCCTAATAAGATCGTGAGGAAACGTTTGTTAAGTTTTTTGGTCACTTACTTGTGGGTAACTCAACAAATGAAAATTCATCGGAGGTTCGCACAAGGCTCGTGCGAGGATCGGAGTCAAGCGCTTGAGGCAAAATCAAGTCGGGCACTTGAAAGGCCAAGAGGCAAGATCAAGTCGGGCAATTGAATGGCAAGAGACAAGATCAATTCCAGCGCTTGAGGGGCGCTCAAGCGGAACTCCAGTGCCGATTCCAAATTGATGGAAGATTGTTGGCGTTCACCTCGTGCTTGAGTGGTGCAGAGACACGGATTCCAGACTTGGTGCGCTCACAAGGGGCACCACACATAGAGAAAGGAGAGAAGAAGAAAAAAGAAAAAGAGGTTCGACATCTGATTGATATTAACTTTCATTTTTCGCCAAGGTCGGGTATGTCGTTCTAGAGGTGAAACTAGAAATATATTTTCGTTTAATTGCTCTTTTTCTGGTTATATTTCTCTTGTGAGTTGTCGGGTGTGTTTAGAGGGGGTTATATTCAACCATTTTTTACTCTGGTTCAGAGCGAAAGGATTTTAGAGGAGGTTCTTGTAACCGGCACTATTTATAGTGGATTTGTTTAGAATTTACCTTGTAATTTTTTTCTTGATTGAGAAGGGTTTTACGCGTTAAAAATCATTATACATCGTTTGTTTCTTGTGCTTACAAACTCGGTGGCTAACGGTTGACAAGGGGTCCGGGTTTGTTCCGCTATGCCAAGTCGGATGTACCCGGGTGTCGAATTTCCAAAACTTTGACACTATTACCAATTAATGAAGTGTCAATTTGGAAGTCATTATCTAAGTGAAAAGAACAATAACAAGAACACCACACAATAGCATCAAAGGCATCGGGTGCTAACATAAACACACACCAAAAAAAAAAAGGATGTTCAGGCCATATTTTTTTAGGGCTAAAGTGCTTTTCCAGTTTCCATCCAACAATATAGTCGAGTGGAACCCAAAGAGGGCATTGCAGATGGACAAGAAGTTTGTGTCAATTGATAAATTGAAAAACAGTAAACATTACTGAGCACCCAAAAACTGCAATCAAATTACATACCCACATCAAGATTATTTGAGCGTCAATCAACCCATCTGTCCTAACTCTCACCTGTAACTCTGGAATGCATGTATTTGTAAAGGCCATATGCATTTGTCAACAAAATTAAGTTCAGTAATTGTTGGCCTTCTGTGAAATCATGAGAAGAAATTCATCTTAATGTATTCTAAATTTCAGAAAATGAAGATCAAGATTTAAAGGATCAAACAAAACCAGTAATCTTGCAGTGTGCTGATACCATTTTTTTGGGATAAGTGCAGTTTGCCAATATCCATGCTTCCCTAACTGATGAAGAAAGGATGGTAAAATTTAGCTGAAACAACTTATCACTAAGTAGGTTTTCATATATTCAGAAGCAGAATTAGGGACAACAAGGGCACACTTAGACAAAGTAGTAAAATAATCTAATGGCTTGGAAATTGTTGCAAAACAAACTCAAATATGTAACACAGAAATTGCCATTTTTCTCAACAAAACCATCACATTAAAGAAGGCAGCCAGTTATGAAAATCAACACAAGGAACACCATTGAATGTAAAGAACTATTGACAAGTCATTGACTCACGTAATAAATACCCACTAGAAAGATCTACCCCTTTATTTGTCAGTCATCCGATTTTGATCAGACGGCAGACAATTTTTAATTTTTTTTAAATAAAATTTAAAAAAGAAATTAAAAATTTTCAGTCATCTGATTAAAATGGGAAGAATAATTGTCCGAGAGAGGTAGGCTACCCTGTTCCCTAAAATAAACCGTTAAACAATTACAGATAAACCCTACTACTAAGAGCGATTCTGGAAAGGAAACAAAGCCCAGCAGTTCTATTCTTTTCTCTCTTTCATCTTCCAGGGCCCTTTTCTTTTACAATAAACAAGCATTTAATGGAAATTGAGAGGAGCAAAATACATGTCTATACTTGCACATTACTCAAAGCAATGCTTATTAAAATTGCGGTAAAGCAGAGTGAGATTCAGGAAGTAAACAAGTCAACACTTTGTATAGCATGTGCTTTGTCTCATTTCCATCAGATCTGCAAACATATTATAATATTACAGTAGAGGAATATTAGTTACTGGGAGCACATGATTCCATTGAATTAGAACAACAAGAAAGAGGAAAACAAATTTTCAATTTTCGTCACCGAATGCAAACACTATCAAAGCTAAAATCACAGTTTTGAAGGATTTACAAAGTTACGAACTCATTTTTTCTTCAAGTTCTAAGGTTAAAAAAGGGGAAAGAAGGTCTGGAAAATTCAAATTAGCATGATTTGTTGATCAGGATTTATCTTCAATTTTCCATAAAAGCACTCTAATTGACTTCAACTTACAACATTGAGCAAAAGCTTAAATGTCAGAATCCTCAAAAAAGCGACTATACTTTGCATTGATCCTCAAATTTTCGAAAAAAAAAAGAAAAAAAAATTAAGCTAAAAAACATATATAAAGAGAAACAGCAGACATTACAATATCCTCAACATAACAGTTTCTTTCACTTACTTAGAACTTCAGCATTTTTCAAAATTTGAAGCTAAGAAGCAAACAGAGAGAAGAATCCGCAACAGAAACCAACTCGTAAAGCTACCGTAGCATACCTCAAAAATGTAGATCAAAACATTAAAAAAAACAGTTAGGCAGTGAGCGTGATAATTCCAAACTCCATCAGCCGTAAAAATTTACCTCCTCTTCCGTGAAGTCTTCAATGTATGGCAATTCTCAGACTAAAGTGACATAAGAGATCTCATATCATTTTCCTTGTGATCACTGTAGAAGATTGCATTGAATTCTGAGCGTTCAGAGAGGACGAAAGCGAGGGTCTCTGCAAGCTAAGGGTCTCTGCTGGAAGATTGCATTGAAGATTGCATTCGCACTGCTGCCGTTTACAGAACACAGAGGGGTGGAGGTGTTCAGTCTATTCTTAAATAATTAAGCTTTTCCAATTTTCAATGCAAAAGCAAGA